>UPTC01000359.1:23846-35992 GCA_900537255.1 Acanthocheilonema viteae
ATCTCAATTCCGTACTCAAAATTTACCGCTGAATTGAATTAAGTGGCTATCCTCAAATTAGCGTGAATTTAACTGTGATGAAATATAGATTCCGTTCACTTCATTCCTTTTGCAATATTAAAATCTGTTGAATGTCGAAAAATCTTGAAAAAGGAATAATATTCTTGTCTTCTTCAAACGTACGATACATTCATCTCTTAAAATGATTTAATATTCATTGGATGTGTTGCTATATTCCTGGTAAAAATACGGTAGCACTTCATTTCTGAACTGAACTTTAAAATACTAGTAAATTACATAGCGGTAGTTTGCTGCGGTTCAATCTAAATTCAAAATCTTTATGGATAATGGTTACACAAAAGATCATCATATATCCATCATCATCATATTACCTTCTTGATGAGATCATTTTGTAACCCTTTAGATTTCTGATTAATCAAATAACGTTACTTCCCTAATACAACTGAGGCTATTTTCAAAAAATAATTTCTGAAGAAAATTTAAGCATTCAGTGCCACATGCCGAATTGAACCATTCACTACCGCTAATCTGTACGGTAAGTATGGTAAGTAATAACACAAGTGAAAGATATGGAAATTAAGTTACAAATAAAACACAAAAATACAAAAATAAAAAAAAATCACCGAAGGAGCACACCTGAGATTAACTGACAGAGCAATTGACAATTCAAAATCATTTAGCTCCAACTGAAACTAACAAGTTGCCATGAATGCAATGGGAAATACGTTCCCAAAATATGTCACAGTTCATGGATTCACACTTATTTACATGTCACGCCAATGAGTGCTCGAAAATATTTGGGCAAACTGATATGTTACAAATATACATAAAGCAAACGAAAATATCTTTGAAATCGCTGCTCGCTAACATTTTCAGCATTTTCATGTCTCATGTAACTAATCATTTTCTTCCATTAAGCAGCTTTTCAATTAATTTAAATCTTTTAACATACTTTCCACAGTTCGCCCTGATTACTCAAACTTTTTAAACTATGAATAAACATTCTCCCCAATTCCCTAGCACTTATCGATAGGCAATAAAAAATTTCCAGCAATGATAAGCTGTTTCACGGAGAAAAGCTTGACCTACACATAGAACTTTCATCTAAATTATCGAGCTGCAAACATGAAAATGCAAAATGCGGTAAAATACCTGCTTTCCTCTCTATTTTACAAATAAATTACAACAAATTTTGGATTTCATTATAGAAACACGACACTGTCAGAGAATGGTTACGTCCCGCTACAACAACAATCTAGTAGTCAATGTTGTACGTAAGCCATGATTACCTTTATCAATGCTTAGAAAATCATACCTATTGAATCAATTGGTTCTTGTTTCTTACACTTATTAGCACTATTGTGACTATTTCATCGAAAGATTTACAAAACTAGCCGAAATGAATCTTGATAAGAGGAGGTAAGAAAATGTAGGCAGAGAACGGTAACGGAGGGGAAAAGGACATAAATGGAGGTAGGAAGAAGCGCCTATAAATCTGCGCTCTATTTAGCCAATATTATTACAATCAACATTAACTCCAAGATAAAATATAACTAGGAATAATGGACCAGATGATCCGTGCAAAGCTAACATTTATTATATGAGCATTACTGAGATTTTTTCTAGCGAAAATTCTTCCTACAATTTTGCAGTTTCCATCCTTTGAAAAAGATTTCTTTTGATTGAAAAATCGAGAGATATGACTTCAACAAGCATTCATCTCAATCCTTCGCCATAGGTCTGCATACTCATTGACAACCTGAAAATGAAAAACAGCTCATGCTTGATATCAATTTTACTGCTCAAAAATCTATTGCCAAAAACAAACTGTAACGATAACGTCCAGAAATCGAATGTTTAATTTTGACTTACTGAACGCAACCACACAACATCGTTCATGCATGTCTCTACCACGAATTCCGACGAAATATCCGCATTTCCAGCGCTAACTTTTTCCAGCTGCAGAAAATAATGAGTATATTTGCGCGAAATATGAGTTGTGCATAACTGATAAACATTGCTATAATTTTTATGTTCTAACCTTATCTTCGCAATTCTTCAGGAGTATGTAACGCATGTGATGTAATTTGTGATACATTCCAGACAATTTTGCACAAGGTGAGCAAACGAGATATTCCTAAAAGGAAGCTTTAAATTACTGAGGAAACTACAATATTATGGTAACAATGAAAAGATATTTTAGAGGATGATGAGAGAAATTCTAATTATATTCTTACCACCGCATGCAGTGGAGATCCAGATCCTGTGTAACACACTTCTTCAGCCTCCAGAGTATCATAATCATAACCCTCGTTACAAAACAACTGCACAACTTTCTCAACGCCGGAAATACCACAAGCCTAAAACAGCTGTTTGAAACTGATCAGACTTGTTCTAAACAATATTCCTAAATCCTTCATAGCAGTATGCGAGCTCCCTAACGCTCTAGTTCTAAATCATAGTGTTTCGAAACTCTTCCCATGCCAAGTTCATTTTGATAAAAGAGTTACTGATTCTGTTTTAATGAATGAAACAGGTTCACGCTTAGGATATTTTTTCCAATGACTTCAGTAATCTATAGCATTCAAGATTTGCGAATGAGAAAAATTAGAACGCATATGATAAAACGCGATCTGGAAAATTTAAAGTTAGAGTACCTGACAACTTAAGCCACTGCCTTCCGAATCGCATACCACACATGAGGAATAAAAATGCAGCAAATCTAAGTATCGTTGAATCCACTTCACTCGCAACTGTACTTTCTCTTTCCGTTCTTTGTTTAATTTATCAATGCCGTTTAAAGCACATAAATAATTCCACTCTATAATTCGATATAATACAAGGGAAATAATAAACCGGTGCAATAACTGATAACATATGTTGTTAACAACAAAAAAAAACGAATTGCACAAAACACACAATGAAATTTATATAAAACTAACTACGCTTCGAAATAACTTTGATCAAAATCTGACAGGAAACTACTTTAGAATACGAAATCACCTTTTTTCTTTTATTTAACAGCACTTCCATATAACTCTAATATCTTATCTACTACCGTCTATTTATTTGTCACAAAAGCAGCGCATTCGTCAAGTGGATTATGTAAAATCGATTATGTAAAATTTATAAAATTTCCTTACCGCTTTTTTGTCTTACTGTCTGGAGAAATGTCATATCAAGTGCATGATTAAGCATCGCTTTTACATATACAGCCATCTGCTTCCGGATCGGGTCGTCTGCGAAAAGATCTTTCTGCTCCGATGCAATTCCTGAGTTGACTGAAATAATGTTTTGCAAAAATCCACTGAACTGAGCAATCTCCTCCGCATGTAATTAATAGTGAAGATAAAGATAATGTCAGAAAAGGAGAAAATATAATGTAAAAACGAAGATAATAAATTTTTGTCCATAAATCTGAAAATGAAACTGAAAATGACTGCCAATGACTGTGCACGTTGCGAAATTTTGCATGCCTAACTATCAAACAGATGAAAAGATTTGGCGATAGACTTGTGAAAATAGTCAGAACATACTAACCTGCGATGTATAACCATGAGGGAACACACAAAATGATGATTTTCTGAAAACTAAATTGTTTGAAACACAATGAAAAATTACCAGACGGACGCTCTTCATATTCGACGCTGATTGCTGGAAACATGTCTAACAATGGCATTTCTGGCTCGATTATGGATTCCGAACGACTGTGTTTGATGAAACGTACCCGTACAACAATATAGCTGTCAGCAATTTGATCACACCAACCAGAATACTAGAACAAATTATTTTGTTATATAGAGTATTTTCGAAGTCAATCTTCAAAATGAATTTTTTAAGCTTGAAAGCTGAAAAAAGCTGAAACAAGATTTTTGCGTGAATTTCAGAGTATTAAAAGTAGAAAAAAAGCATTGCAGCAAAAATAACCAGTAATCACTACAGAAAATTGAAAATTTTCAAAAGTTTACAAACCGTAGAACTGTTCCTGTAAGCTATTTTGCCATTAAGACTGAAGGGCGGATATTTCTGCAGCAAGTTCTGATTATCAACTCTCCAGAGAGGGCAATCTTCTTTCAAGATATCAGTTTTGCAGACTACGAATGTCCCTTTCTGGAAAGAAAATGAGTGATAAACTTTAACGGAAATTAGTAAATATGACATAAATGAAATTATCATTAAAACAAACTAATATATACCACCTTTAAATACAGTGAGATTAATCGACAAATAACACGAAGTCAGAATTCAAATGATATGAACAGCAATGTATGAAAAGAGAATGCTCACCGCTAAATGTCCATCCACTGGATGAAACTTCGACAAAACGTGATACTCTATCGGATTAAAACGCGCATTGTATAAACTATTATTTTCAAGTGACAATTTTCGGTTCCGGTAGTACTCTACAATAATAGCACAATTTATCAGACACATTTAATAGCAATATTAACAAGATATATCAATATCAGTAAACATCCCTGTACCCCCGTTAAATGCACTCTTTTTATTGCCTTGCAATCTAAAGCTGCTTCCGTGTAGATTGCTCAGTGGATTGGTTTTTTATTGTCTATAGTTTTTACAGTTGTTGTCTATAGTTTTTACAGTTGTATATAAAACTCAGTGTTAAAAGTTACACTCATTCAAATAAAACATAGCAAACCTGAATCCAAACGATTTCCCTCTCTCTCGTTCCAATGCATTATGAGGCGTCGCTTCTTACTGAACACGGTCGTTTCTTTGTTTGCATTCTCAGATGTATTCCATTGTTCATGCTTATTCATAAGTTCATCCTCGCAACTTAAAAAATAGCTACTATTAACTACAAAACAGTAAATGATTGTTATTCCGAAAAATGAATTCCTAATGCACGAATAATCATCATTTCGAAAGATTTTCATAAGTTTGCTAAAATCATTACAAGATCCGACGCTAGTATGCCGTGCGTGCTTCAAGTAAATGTTGGACTTGTTTCAGCATAAAAACCATTATCACATAAATAAACCAGCTAAATATGTGAGTAATTATACAACAGTTCAACTTACTCTGATGTATGTCTTCTCTTTTTCTTGTGGTGATGTTTATGTTTACGTTTTTTCTTCTTTTTCCCTTTTGACTCGGAACCTACCCATTCATAATCACTATCTCTTTTCTTTCGCTTTTTTTTCTTCTTCTTTGGTTTTTCATATTCTACGGTATTCCCATCGACTGATCTTCGAGGCAATCTGATCAACAACTTCGGAAGAGGTTGCTCCGACTGTGTCCTAGAAAAAAGTAATGCTTAAATTTTTGTAAAACATTACAACATGGCAGAGGGAGAAGAAAGCGTGGAGTGTGGAGGAGAGGTGAAGAAAAGGAGGGAAAGAAGTCGGAAGATGGAGTATAAATTAACCGGTAGAAGTGGAACAAAGCGATGATGCTAGAAGTGACAAAAGAAATCCAAAAAATCCTGAACTCTAAATTTTTTGAAAATTATAACAATTGGAAACCGAGGGACATCCCAGTCATTTATATCTTGATTCAACTGAATTTTGTATTAAAATATATTTAAATAACGAAACGAACCCGTTTTCGGTACCACAGTCGGTTTTTGGCTCCATTCTAATTGTAATCACCGATGGCCCTGTTTGTCGCTCATTTTTGGCAGTTTCTTTATCGCCAAGAGATTTCGTCTTCAAGAAGCCAAATGATGAGCGATGTTGTTTGCGGCGTAACAATAAATCCCCTATTGTTTGCGGTTCTGCTACCTTTTGATCTGTAAAAGCAATAATGAAAATCTTTGAAAACTTTTATCACAGTTACCTAGAATAAGAAAAAAGTTTACTCAATAAATTTTCTGTTCGATGTTCATTGACGGAAGCAGGTGGCAATAAAGGAGTTGAAGGCACAGATGGTCTTTCTGATGCAGCTGAATGCCGCTTTTTAGGTACGACATGCCTCCACAAATCCTGAAATCCAGTGATTAAAAATGCAACTGTAAATATTGTCATAACTGCATAGAATTATTTTAAAAAACACAAGGAAAAATCATAATAAGGGAGCGATTTCAGAAAAACGCCTATATCATTGTACCTGCTGATGTTGTGGTTCATCACTTCCAATTTTTGTTTTGAGCTCTGGATGGGCACTGTTTATTCGTGCAAGTCTCTGCGCAACTTCTGCTTCCAATCTTTGCTCTCGTAGCTGTGTCTCAGATACTGTCGCACCAGACGGTAATGGTTTACTTTCCTCCTCATCATCTTTGAAACTATATGCATCGTCGAGAGCTAGAATTACTGCTTGTTAAATAGAAATTTGCAGAATGGAAAAAACTCTAACCTTTTTTAGTCTTCAATAAAAATTTTTATATTAAATTTTTAAAAGTTCTCTATATAACTTTCCATATTAAATTTTGAAAATGATAAGTGCAATGGCAATCCAAAACAACGCAAATTCTATTTCGCAGTTTTATTACAATCATTAATGAATACCACTTTGCGGATAATTCACTTTAAAACTAAATTAAAACTAATTTTTCAGAATTGTATCACTTTTACCATTTTATAATTCCAACGTGCTAGTTCATTATCAAGAATAAAAATGCTCTTGAACTTGACAATTTGACTGCATAGTTTAAGTTTCTATCATGCTGTCTTCGCTATAGTAATGTGATGATTCTCAAAAATCCCTAAATCATAAATCAGTTTACCGTGTTCCTCATTCTTGAGCACAGACGGTAAAAATGTTTTTGCTTTCTGCTTATATACAGGAACTTTGTTCGATTTGTTTTTCTTTTCCGTTGGTGGCATGAATAAAAAACGTGTCTTTGCTGAAGGAACCTCGTTACGTATGGATCGTGGACGGACAGCAGCAGTATTAGTGGAAGTATCAGATGAAGAAAAGAAATTGCATAATGCTGATGAAACACCACCGGAGGTGGATGCTGTGGGTGAATCGGGAGGCGTGAACTACAAATAGAAAATCATCATTGTAAATAACATACTGAGAAGATATGAAATGTTATTTTTTTCAGATACTAAAAATCTTTTTTCGATATTTATATGTGTACTGTTACAAACTTTTTAACTCATAAAAATTTCACATAATTACAGAACTTGAAAGTAATGATTTAGATTTAATGCTGACAAAAAATGCCCACCTGGACAGGACTGAGGCTGATTTTGTGTTCATCTGAATTATCTGCTTTCGTCACCAATACTGGGTCAAGCGCCTGAAGCGATTTTGGAATCTTAGATACAGGTGTCGATATCGCATCTTTCTTGGCAACAAGTGAAAGAAGTCTATCCAACTCTTTATCGGCATCGGCTAGTTCCTTTTCTCTTTTTAGTTTGATCTTTTCTCGAATTTTCGGTGTCACAAGTTGTGAGACACTGAAATTTTGAAATCTATATTGAAATTCCGCTTCATTAACTATCATTTCAAAGATTACTTAACTTCTCCGGACTTTGGTGGTCGCGCCTACATAAAAAGTCATTCTACTCATTTTTTGTATTAGTCCACTCTTCATTTTATTCTATTCTTTTCACTTCTCTTACAGACAAAATACGTTGCCCGGTATAAGTGTAGTTAATTATTTTTGTCTACGTAGTGCCAAACATTTCTATGTTTCATAATAACACAGTTTTAGTCATGTAATTATGAGATTGCTTATAGATCATCATATATAACGACGAAAATCATTAACACTTACTTTATCGGCAGTTTAGTTGTACTAGCGGCTGCGGATGGCTCGTTTAGGAAAAGTCGATGCATCACAGTTGGATCCATTTCATCCAGAACGGAGTGCATAACATCTTTTTCAGCAACAGATGACCCGCTAAACAGGTCAATGTCAGCAAGATCTATACTGGACCATGGCAAATCTTCCAAATTATTATTGTCTGCGCCATTTTCATGAGGTGTGCCCTGCAAAACGTAAGCAGCACTAGAAATTTGGAGAAATACCTTAAAATTTTATTAATGAAAATGTGAGAAAATGATGAAATGCATTTTGATAATTCAGCCTTAAAATATAACATTTTGCTTTTCTGGCTCAATATTACTTACCGTTTGTTGAACTGCAGATGAGGAGCTTTGATTAGCTTCAGAAGAAGGTTCAACCGGAGTGGTATTTCGCACATTAGAAGATACAGTACGCAGTTCTGTCGGCTGATTTGCAGCATCTGGATCGAACGTTTTCTGCTGCGGAGTTGAATTACGCGAACCAACCGGCATGGCAGCGATCTGTGAAGTAAATGGTATGATTCATAAATCTTAATGCCCATCTAAACAATCAATGAGAAGTCGAGCCATTATGCAAATTTTCTCTCATTTTTAAAAATCGATAAAACAAATACCTGTGCAGGAGACTGAGCGCTGGCTGGATCACTCCCGCGCGATATGACGTAACCAGAACTGCTTTGTTGCGAACATGGTCGTATGGCACTGACCGATTCCGGCATTGGTGCTCTTCCTACGGAGCCCGGCAAATGATCAACTGAACCAACGCTTGAATGATTAGGAACGGAAGACGAACCCATGGAAGAAGTCGAACAAGGTCTCATTTCGGCTGAGCAATGGCTTTGGATGGAACTTGGTTGCCTGTCAATTACAAGCATTGCATTGGCTGGAGAAGATTGTGTCGAACTCATAGTAGCATTAGGTTGCTGTTGACTTCGCTGTTGCGGAGTTGAGGGTTGTGAGCTTAGGTTATGCACATTATTACTCTCCACTTTACAAGGAAAAGTACCTGAAATGATAAAACTTTTGCATATATGTCAGCTTATAGTGCACTATGCAAATTTTGGAGTTTTAAATCGATTAACTTCACACAATTAAGAATTTGATTCTGAATATGGCTAATTTTAAACTAAATTTACACCAACAATATCTAACCAAATAAATGCTTACCTGCACTAACCGGCATGGCGGAAGATGAAACAACAGTGCTAGCAGCTGCAATATTGTTCTCTAAAGTGAGCTCAATTTCGCCTGGATTAAGAGTTGTTGCATCACTAAAATAAATAAATTTTATACGCAGCAAATAAGAAATTCATTGTTCCATAATAATTCATTAAATTAATTTTTTTTCCTTTTTCCTGATAAACGCAATAAAACACCCATGAGGTTCATTCAGCTGATTTTTAGATAACCTGAGTATTCATTATAGCTAAAACCGCATTAATTGTAAAAAATTGTAAAAAAAAATTAAAATTGTAAAAAATTTAATGTAAAAATTAAAATTATTGCTGTTAAATCTAAAAAAACGCGGCTTCGACATGTTATTATTGTGTCACATATACTCCAAAAAAAAAAATAAATAAGCAAAACTTGCTTTGGTTTTAAAGTTCCGGCAGAGAAAACTGTATACATCGGCAAAATGGCAGCAACTTTAGCCTAGAAAATTGTAAAAGCTATGTAAAAAAAAATCTCAATATTTCTGGAAAAGATTAGGACATGGGGAAGATTTGTAGAAATGAATGTGTAAATTTTAATTTCTTGACTCAAAATAAAAACTAGATTTAAGGATCAAAATGATTCAGAAAACTGAAACATGCTCAGTGCGATATAGTAAAAATGATAATGGAATAACCATTTTTGAAAGCAAAAAAGCAGAAAATGGTACGGAACCTGTTCAAGCCAAGCAGCATTCGCATTTGGAGCAGCGGGCCAGCTAACTGCTGCAATGTTATTGAGTTCAGCTGCAAACTGACTACCCAAAGTCAATTGAGAACTGTTTGGTAGCAAGCCAGCAGCACCTTGCGCTGCTGAAAGTTCTTGAAGATGATGAAGTGTTGAAGCCAGCAATGGGTTACTAACATTTCCAGCGGCTGGTGTTATACCTTAACAATAAGTAATGTTTTTTAAAGCTTTGCAGCAAAGAAATTTTTATTTACCTCAATTGTTAATTTTCTCACGATCAAATAAATGCTGATTTTTAAGCTTTGTGGTAAAGGAATTTTTAAAAAAAGCTACTGGTGGATTAGTAAATAAAAAAAGATAACAATATTTGTGGATTCCTCAATCCCAATGTTTTGTTAATGATGTTTTATACATGCATTTTATGCTTGTAAAAACTAATGAAGAAATATGGTGCATGCTCCATTCGTTGAAAATGTATCATCTTTTATTTTGTGAGAATGTGAGTTTTAGCAACAGCATTTTTCAAGAAAATCTCACAAAATTTTTTTTTCTACTTAATAAACTATGTTGTATTTGGAAGTATAAGCAGTAAAACTTATGAAGAAAGATAACAATAAACTCGAAGCTTATGATCCTAAAAACATCCACTCGAATCCAGGTTATAAGTTACTGATTAAATATATAAATTCGGTCTATTCAATGCAAAGAAAAGTCATACCTGAAAAAGTGGATGCAAACGAAGGATTGGTAAATCCAGGCGGTAAAAGCGGATGAGATGATGTGTTCTGTTGTTCCATTCATGCACACCTCTCTAAACACCCGGAAAATAACTCCAACATATTCGGGAACACTTGTGCAACAAATAGAAATACCCGTTCACGAAATTGACAAAGTCTCTGAAACACATAAATTTTAGTTACTAGTCTTAGTATTTAACGTAATAATATACAAAACCGTTTTCACAAATGCGATGGAATTTGTAAGATTTTCCCAGAATTATTTATCCGCAATTGTTTCAGTTCATTATTCAGCAAAAGAACACAGAAGCTCGCATCAAAACAAACAAAAATAATTACAATTAAAAACAAAAAACAAAAAGGGAAAATTAGAAGCGTTTCTTCTAAATTATAATTGCTGTTACATACTTCGTGAAATACTAATCCTTACAACTGTTGTATTTTGTGGATCATTTAAAATTTAACAAAAAAGGACTATTTAAATTCAATTTATGTCCCACCGTTAAAAATTGACAAAAAAAAATGACGAAGCTGATACAACAAAGCTATCATTACCAACATGACAGAGTTCGAAATTTTCGGATTTGTAATTCTGCAAATTTTCCGTAGATTCCTTCTTGAAAGAATACTAAAAAAGGAAGAAAAAAATGTATCAACACGAAATGTAAGCAAAAAAGTGGACCATTAACAAACAGAACAAATTTGATGAGCACAGAAACATAAGCAACAGCTTAACAACTTCAAGAAAGAAAAAAAAAAGTATCAATACGAAATATAATTTTTGCTCCGATATGATGTTTTAGGTTTCTTCCTTGAAGTTGCTAAATAAATCATGAGAATTAAATGAACAATCGCTAATGAAAAATGAAACGCGTGATCATAAAAAGGTCAAGAGTGATGGAATTTGAAAGGAAGTGTGATGAAAAGTTGGAAAACTTCCAATACCGCAATAATAATTAAATTATACTGGCCTGAGAAGCATCTGAATATGAAATAATTTAAATAACAAATATGATACAAATTTTCAATATAATCTAACTGAGCACAATTTGCGAATAATTTAGGAATAAATAGATGAAAATAATAGAAAAAGAAGAAATCACTTGAACATATACAACTGTATCATTTAATTGATTAATTAGTCGAAATGATTGCATCGATTCTTTTGATTGCTGTCAAATGAAGACGAAAAGAAAGTTAATTCCTGCCGTTGTTTTTTTTTTTCTTCTTCTTCTTTTGCTAGGCAATTCAGTAACTTTAAACAGATAGTTCAACAATTTTCTTTAACTGATAGACTGATTAATATCATCACATGAACAAAACTTATAGAAGTGAAGAAAGGGGAATAGGAGGAGGTTAAAAGGGCATAGAAATGGATCTATTTTTGTTGTTACAACAAAAGTTCAAAATTGTTCATTATCTACCTGCCGCTACAACATTACTGGCATAGAATGGAGTAGGCAAAATGATCAAACTAACAATGGAAAATAAAAATTAGTCGAAAAAATTGGAACAGCTATACGAATAAAATTATCATTATTTGCATGGAAAACATATTTGCTTCATATTTAATGTTTGTCTTATTTAATCAACAAATGCAATTATTTGATTTCTTTATAAGATTTGATAAGTCATTTTAGAAGTCAAATTATTGAATATTTCCTATTAAGAATAAGTGGATAACAATCATTTATATTATTGTTCCCGTAAAACAAACCTTTCAACCCTTCTCTTACCTCAATGAATCCAAATATGAAAAAAAAAAAAAAA
>UPTC01000360.1:0-42631 GCA_900537255.1 Acanthocheilonema viteae
ATTTCGATCCAGCTGCGTGATTCTTTCAATTTCTTCCTCTGTCAGCTTCAATTCAACTACCTTAAAAATTCAGTATCACCACATTTCAAAAAAGGGTCCAAAATCACTCACTTAACTACAGTGGCTCTTTACACAATCAAAGCAAAAGCATGCATAAACTTTCGCAGCTTTTAGGACCACATTTTTTGATAATTTCTTAGTGCTATGCAAGAACATCTTTTGTAAATGTTAGTGCTGCATAAGTTCAAGTTACACTTAGAGAAACAAATCGGTTTTGGATATCAAAATCGCATAAAACGATTATACAACATTACTTAAAATGCCATAGCATTCGATCCATGAAATTCAAAATAGTACAGATCTAATGTCATATTCTAGATTTTATTTGCTCAGTATAAATATTCTAAACAACAACTGTGAATATGAGAAACATGATTTTGCTTTAAAAAAACATAAGATCATAATCGGCGTGAACTGGGGATCAAAAACTCCTTCATCCTATACATTCCTTTGACCAACAAATGACATAAATTATGAAAAACTTATGCTCTTTATTAAGCTAACCAATCGTCGAACCTGAACTTCCTTAAATGGAAATATTTAATAAGTTGTACCTTAAAGTTGTCAATCACTCGTTCTGGATTCGACGATTTCGGTATAATGCCAATACCAAGACTCAGTGCCCAAGCTAACAAAACGAGCTGGAACAATATATTTCTATGTGAAACTGTTCAAAAAACATAATAAAATTTTCAAAAAACTTTGTTACGAACACTTGAAGCATCAACCTGAGACGTTGAGTTATGCGCTTTTGCTGTTTCAACAATCACGGAATCAGACATGAGATCTGGATGATTTCTTGCCAATGATGAATAAGCCTGAAAATTAAAAAACATCGCCAGCGAAATCAACAAAACAGATAGTAAAAAAGTCCGTACCAGTTGTTTTAAAATGTTATCTTTTTTAAAAGAATACTGGTATTGAAATTCCTAAATATATTATTAAACTAACCTGGAAAAATATTCCCTCTCTTTTGCAATAATCTCTTAACTCATTGCGAGTGAAATGAGGATGGAATTCCACCTGGTTTACAGAAGGCATCATTTGTCCGAAATTTTGAATCTCTTTAATATGCTTAATTTCATAATTCGAAACACCTATTGATCGTATTTTGTGTTCTCCTAAAAATTCACTGTCAACCGTTTAAATGAAGGAGAGAATATGATGTGTTCAAATATGTACTTTTCGAAAATAAAGTAAAAAAAAATCCTGTCATACTGTACTGAAATCTGAATTTCAATGACAATTGCACCTGTTCATGCCTTAACTCATTATATTGAAATAATTACCTTTTAATTTCTCGAGTTCCAAATAAGCGTCTTTACGGTTTTCTGGATTTCGTGGGTCATTGTTCTTACTTAAATTAGCTTTCGGATAGTGTATAAGAACCAAATCGAGGTACCTAAATAACATTTTCATGTGAACAAAGTACAGCTCTGTATCAGCTGTGAAAATGAAGAACTTTCTAAGAAATTACTCTGTTCGAAGATTCCTCAGCGACTCATCTACCATTTTTCTTGCGTGCTCAGCATTATTTGTTTGGGCTAGGAAAAATTTTGTAGTGATGAAAACTTCTTCTCTCCTCAAGTTATACTTTGGGAGCAGTTCCTGAAATGTGTTTTTTTCCGCTGCACTGAATGGAACTAAAAAAGTAGAAAGGAATCTGAAGCTTCAAACATTAGTCATTATAAAAGTAAAAATTCGAGAAACTGTGCAGTGGGAAGCTATATTCAGGTTAATACTTTGACCTCTTTATTCTGAATCAACAAGAAAATGGTTTTGAAATGAGGAAAGAAATAATTTATTTGAGTTGAGCATAATAAACGGCGCCCTTGCTCATCTCGGGTGCTCCAACACTACTGTTCAAAACATTGAAAATATTTTCTAACCAACGGATCAAAATATGAGTGCGAATATGAGTCGAAATTTGAGCTGAATTATGAACAAGTAAAAAAAGAAAAAAACGCTACTTGGAGGGCAATGCCCAGTTCTGGTTCATTCACGTAATACTTGGCTGTGTCGAACAAACGATAGCCAGCTTTCAAAGCAGCATCAGTAGCCATAGTTATCGCATCCTGGCCAACAATTTTGTAGGTACCAAGACCAACCATAGGTATTGAGAAACCAGTATTCAATTTAGCAGTACCACCGACACAGTTTGCAAAAGTCATCATGAATCTTCTTTAAGCTGGTATATGTGTCCTTTATCAGTTTCCCAGTTTGTGGCACAATCGGAAGCCGTATAACGCCGATCACTGTGAGAAAAGAGAATATACCACTTTTCAACCATTATATACCATAAATTAGACTGTTAGTAAAACCGCCACAAATGGTTTAAAATTATTAGAATTCTTGAGTTTCACAAAACCGAAATAAAATGAACAAATTTCTCGAAAACCGATGCACTAACAAAACAATCTCACCACCCATCACCATAAAAATCAGGCTCACAATACAACGACAACGTCAGGTAATCATACCAGCAACAAAGCGTCCTATTCGTCCCTAATGAGTTGCACACTGGGATGGTTCGGCCGGGCTCTGGTGTAAACTTCAACATAGACGTGCCCGTGTTTTGAAAATCATGAAGATGACAATCTAGGGGGGGTGAGGTTACTCCATGCACGATGTTTCCTTAGGGACGAGGGATTGATGTTTGAGATTTAAAGGCAAGATCTTCAGTATGTTGGGACATCGAAGTAGTTATTTCTGAAACTTGCAATTTTGATTGCGTTCTAATCTCATCGAAGAAAATTTTCACATGGATTGTCTTCGATGGTTTTACTGAAAAATACGGGTATGTTATCGTCTCGATCCACATTTTCTGCTTAATATTAGGCAGTATTTAACACAGTGATCTCACAACTACCCTATTCTCGTACCGAGATTTCTCCAAAAAATTGATTTATTATTATTTGTACATCAGTTTTTCGCACAGGATTTGCCTATTTTATTTTTCGCACATCTTTTCATTTTGCGAGTTTGGAACAGAGAGGTCTGTTATATTGATGTGGTGAGTCTGGCAGAATCAATTTTCATTTCGTGCTGCTAGTTGATTTTTTATTTTTTGTTTAAGTCCATTTACAAATTTATTCACATTTTATGATTTTATGGAATATTTTCTGCTCGCTTTTTCATGTAAATAGCAAACAAGAACAGAACTTTTCCAGGACAATGGTTTTCCAAAGCGTTTCACTCTAGTTGCTTTCCACGTCGTAACAAACATGTGAAGTCCCTTTCGTAATACATGGAATGTCGGCATGAGTTATTTGGCAGTGTACAGTATTATTTTTCAGTTAGTGTGTTTATCAAAATGGATATTGACGGTGACGTGAATGGCTCATTATCGCAAGCTCTTTCATGCATGGCAACTAACGATCGTGAAGTGCTGGTAAAACAGTTCCAACAAGTTCTTGGCGACAGTCAGACTCTTTCAGCAGAAGCATGCGCATTTTTTCTTGATATGAATAGCTGGTAAGCTAGTACTGGCATTTTTCAGATTATAATTTCAACAGTGGAAAAAATTTATCACATAGTCAAAATATTGATTGTATTAAATACATTGTTCCATTTTGAAAATAACATGAAACTTTTGTCTGCAAATACTAAAACTTATTTTGGACTTTAATCATTTCAGGAATTTGCAAGCTGCTCTAGGAGCTTATTATGATTACGGCAGTGCAAACGGTACAGGTTCACCACCTCCTGAGTATGTAACACAGCTACCTGCAATGCAGTTCGTGCAAGACGTCACAATAGGCGAGGTGCGTTTGATAAATCTGCGATTCTATACTTTTCCCATTAATCTCACAATTTTTCCTCATGTTTGCGTTCTGTTGACGTAAGCTTAGCTTTCATAAGCCCATTTTCAGGGTGAAAGTGTTCCACCTTCTACGCGTTTTACAAAAACTTGGCGAGTGCGCAATTCTGGAAATGAATGGTGGCCTAGTGGTTGCTTTTTGTGCTATATGGAAGGTTAGAACTTGATTTAATTTTATAATAAATTCTGCTGTAGAGGATTCTTACTTAATTGCAAAAGAAAAGTCTGATTTGTCGTTACTTTCATTCTAGGAAAGAATTGTAAAAGTATCTTTTTGTTGCAGGTGACAAATTGTCGGATACCACTAGATCTTGGATTCAACCTTTAGCTCCAGGAAAGGAAATCAATGTCAGCATTGAAATGGTTAGCCCTACGGAGAGAGGAATTTATCAGAGCAGGTGGCAACTGAATACTAATTCCGGAATTCCATTTGGCGGTAAACATTTCATCACGACATGCAAGTGTTGAATAATTTTTTAGTAAAGAGTATTTTGGTATCTTTGGAATCATTTAAGCGATCTTTCACTTGGCATAGGCTATTTTAGAATCCATTTGGTGCATCATAACGGTCGATGATACGGGGATTTTGGGCATCACACAGCAGCTGGCTTCTGCTCCATTGGGCTCATCTGCTCCCACAGGAAGTGAGAATATGAATCCCTTTGGTGGAGCTCTTCCGTTTAACTATGCCCTACAGGTCAGTTTACTGCTTACTGCTGTCTGAATGCATAGTATGTGCACAGTGTGTGAGAAAATCAAACTCAACAGTATGTGCCCGGCAAACCGATTATAAATTTTTTTTATTCATTTAGCTTCAAGTAATGGGGATAAGATGATAAAATCTTGATAATTATCATGTTTCTTATTTCATTAAGGCAGCCAGTGCAGGTGAAAGTAGTTGAATTGAGATTTCTAGGCGTTATCATTGCAATCTTAATCATCTGGCTCATAACCAACAAAAAATTCACTGTAAGGAAACGATAAAGCCTTTTTTATTCGAAATCAATAAAATTGGATTTCTTGTTCTGTTTTTTCTACAAAAAAAGTTTCCAGAATTCCGCGGAACAGCCGGAACATGTTGAAAGTATCATGGACGAAAGCTGTGATATGACTCATGAACAGGATGAAAATTCGTCGCTATACAACGCCGTTGTTAGTCGACTTCCACGGGTATCATATCTTTTTTTCGTATGGATTCTGAAAGATTGAGATCTACGTTAGTTGTCTATCACTTTTCTTCATCTTCTGGTTATGTCATTGTCTCGTTAATTTTAGGTTTGGTCAGTTAACAGTTGTCAATTTCCGAATACTATTAGTGAGCCTATTAATATATCTCATATCGAGGAAACTCCAGATGTGCCTCCTTGTACACCATGTACACCTCCACAGTGAATTATACTGCTCACAACATGTATTACCTGTTTTATTTCGCAAATATCCACTGGAACTACAGTAAAATTCCCGACGTATGGTGACAGCATATGCAAGACTTTTTCGTGAGTATATGTTTGTTTTATGTATTGTCTTATCGAGTGTTCCACTTACTGTGTACAGAATATTTGAGTAAGGAAGTGTTCTCGAAGCTGTCATTCCTTTTGTTTTCAATAACATGTTCTTGGTTATAAAAAAAAAGATTACCTGCGCTTCACCCGCATATCTTGCTTTTATAGTCAAGTTCATGCTGCAATGTGTTTTTTTTCTGAGCGTACTTATTCATTTGCGTCCAAAGAAATATTGACAGAAAAAAGCATATATAGTACAAAATGTTTGATTTGATATTGCCGTTAACATTGACTATGTGGGGATATTTGTAACTGAGGGTTTTATTGGTTGTCTTTCAAGTCTGCGTGGTACTTCTTTTTTCATCTGAATTTTAATTCTACATCCAAACGTTTTATACCTCATTTTGGAGCGAACCGTGCACTGAGAGAGGTATTTAGAGCTAGATTTATATAGTGTATAGGAAGATTATTATACTGATTGCTTTGAAAGACCAAGTGTTTGAATAGGAAATTATATACGCAGTTTGAAGAGATTATGATTGGGAAAGAATTGCAATAAAAAAATCAAATTCAATAGTATTTGTATATGATGGTGACCAAAATAATAATAAAAGTAACAGGTAGGAATAGAGAGAACAAAGAAACGAAAAAGATATCTCTTCAGCAATAAGATTCATTTTTAAGAAAGGATTGACTGAGTCATATTGATTGTGGTTTCATAGAACTTAAACGAGAGTAGATTTTGAGAATTAAAAGGGTAAGTATAAAATGGGAGAATAAATTCTTGTGATGTTGGAAATACTGGAGAAATCAGTGTGCATTACACGTACGATATTGTGGTTTACACATATTACATGATTTTTTGGACGTCTTGAATTATCTCGTAGATCTGTAAATCGAAATCGATCCGGAGTTAGTATTTTCCATTTTTGTCGGATTTAATTTCGTCTATGACCGATAGCTGTTTTCTAATACATTTTCAGTTACATATACTACACAACGATATTCTTTAGTAAATTGATGTATCCACTACAGCAGTCATCCAATTTCGAAAATGAGTCCGGGTCCTTCAGTTTTACTCTGTAATATGCATCATTCTATCTGCTGATGTATTACCAGTTCTCTAAAAGTTTTGTTGTTTTGCTACATCGTTATAGTAATTTAACCAACCTAATGTATAAATTCTACTAGTTTGATGTTGTTTGTTATAGTGAATATCTGTAAGTGTTGCGACTGGATTGTACCAAAATCCTGATTTAATGCAGTTGCTGTTGCGTGGAACATGTTTGTTTATTTTGAAATGAATCGTTCTACTCGCATCAGTGACTCATTTGAATTGTTTATCACTAATTTGGTTTCCCAATGTGATCAAATAAGATGATTTTGTTGGGTTTTATTGTATAATATAGAGAAACCTATTTCAATTCGTTAAACACATTTTAGGTTTGCTAAGTGTCTGGTTTTTTTTCTCCAGATTAGTTTTGTGGCTGAGAGAACTAAATGTATAGAAAATAAATGAGTGATTAGTAATACTAGTACTAATACCAAAATGCCGGTAATAAGTAGAAAGCATATGACGTCGTATTTAATTTTAAAAAATAGTGTAACTTTAAGTGGGACTCAAGTTTGCGAATATCCCTCATCATTTTTTTCTAATATACTTCTCATAAGTCTTTGAAGAATCAGTTGATTTTGTAATTGGAAATGTCAAAGTAATGTTTTGCTGACCTACCGATCGATTCGTTACACAAGATACAAGCCATCCACTCAGTATTCGGTGATCAAAAACATGATTCTATCTATCGTGTTACGTTCCACGCTGCAAAATTTATGCAGAATGCAAAAATCATGGTAGACAAATGATTTTAAACTACATTGTTTTGCAAAATACTTTTCAATAAAATTAATATGTCCAAATCAATAGACATTTTAAATGTATTTTATTGAAGCCAGATTTGCAACGCTGTAATTTTTGGGTGAGAAAAAATCGATTATGGTGAATAGGAACTTCACATGCAGTTTGTATTCCAAAGCGCAATCCGAATTGAAAAAAGCCGGATTGCTTTTCTTATCTAGGAATTGCCTGCACATGACAGGATGCTTCGTTTAATCAACTTTTTAGTTCATGTATATGCCACAGTAATCGGCGAACTCTAACGAATGGTGGGATTTTTGGAATATTACTGCCCACATTCTTGGAATCAGTCAAGTAGCTTAAGGGTCAGTTTTATAGCTAAAGGTAATTTTTTTCTTCCGTTTTTATTAAGTACCAATATTGTATCAACTCTTGTCATTTATAAAACATTTATAAAACACATTTCATCGTGTTCACTCATTCCTCACAACACTGCGTGAAATGAAATTTCTATTGAAAATTTTAAAGAATTTCAATATCCATGCCAGATGTTTCCTTCTTCTTGCCTGAAAAGAATACTCAAAGACGGTTCAAAATATCTAAGACCATCTGTCCTTGTATGATCATTATTAATTAGTCTTCTCTGCTGTTTTCATCATTTCTTATAGCAAAAATAATGATACAGTCGATAGGAGGATTATTTGGTGATGACGACGTATTTGTGCAAGCAAGGGTAATAGTATATGAAATACTGCACATACAACTTATAAAATATACCATACTGACATAGTTTCTTGACATGTTCAAGCTGATGTTTTGAACAATATGTTGATGACATTAAGTGATTCAGAGGGTCCGAGATGATTAATGCGGCGTTGACGTAACTATCAACCAACGATCGTGAAAAATGAGCGATGGAATATGAATTGTGTAGCAACGAGTCATATAAATATGACGTTGCTGATGACTTGTGTATAAAGTATACATTTATGATGGGATGCCAGGATACACTTATCATCAACACATTCAGACAACACGATTAGCTGTGCAAATCCAATGTTCTGAAGACCTTTTTTTTTCATAAACGGAGTAAGAAAAAAAAACACTAACTTTTCGAAACCTAGAAAGGGTAAAAGTTGAGCAAAGTCAAAGCATGATTTGATATGTGCCTGGAGGTTCCTACATCACAACCAAAATGTACAGGACACTGAATCCATACAGAAAGTCATTCTTCAGATAGGCGTGAAACCATACGATATAAAACTGTCCATCATGTGTGTGTTTTGATACAATCGATTCGTAGGATTTTAGAAGCACCATATGGTTGCTGTACCAGTAGTATTACAGGTTGTGTCTCTATGTGTTCGTGTGTTCTATTTAGACAAATGCTCTTCGTGAATAGTGCTACGCAGAATAAATTTTAGGAGCTCACTTCCAATGTCATCCAAATTTTTAAGGACAGCAAGGAGCTCAACAAAAAAAAAATGTAACAGACATTTTATATTCGGTCTGATCAACTTTTTCTTAATGCTTAAATATTTTTTATTATTCTTGAGGTCTTTTCTTATGACTAAGCATTTGTGAATTTCAAGATACATAAGTAATTTAGCAAATTCTTACTGATCTTTGATATTCCAACTAGCTTGCTAATATCCATTCTGACAGCTTGAAAGTTCGGTTCAAATGCAACCTCAGCATATTACCCAAGATCCAAGAGTGTAACTGTAAAACTGCTGTTAATACCTAAACGAGTGGACACTGATTAAAAGCAGCAATATTAGACGGAAGATCTGTTTGAAAGAAAGGAAATCAGAATTAGGGATATCGATATCAACCCGACAAGTGATAATACCGACAACCGGTTGTGACGTACTTTTTCTCCTATTCGTTGTTACCTCCACCAACCCCAATCAATGGATTGGGTAGGAAATGTTGCATGCAACAAATAGCACGCTCCCATTCACAATTGTCTGTTTCGTTTGGGGTGATGCAGTAAGGCAGACGTTCTATCTGCTTTGGTTTTGTTTCTTTTGATTTAGCTGTTCCTTTTTTTTAATCGATAACATTGATAAGGTCGTTTACTTTCATCAAATGATCACATCTTCATCTTTTGAGATGTCGTTTACTTCCTTATTGCTTTCAGACTGCTTCAATTTATATGCTGAAAATACACATTGGCACCCATTTTTATTTTTTTCCATGCACTATTAACTCATTGTATTTTGATAGTCCATAGTATGGAAATCAAAGGGAGTGCGGGCTTATAATTATGAAAACCATGGAGTTAATTCGTACTAAGGTAAAGAATTAATTCCATGGTTTCTAGCTTATCATACATGTTTTCTTTCTGATTGAGCTTTTTTCTCCTTCAAGGTTCTCTACATATTTTTGACAAGATATGCAATTACACTATGCGAAAGTAATATATGTATTGAGTTTTGGCAATTAGGATACATTTCATTTTAGGGCATGAGGTATTTCCACTGACTGGCCCAATGTTTTACGTTTTCTACGTGAACGAGGGTTCTCTACAAGCTTTAGAAGTATCTGTTGCACTTGGCTCAGTTCATAAACTACAATGTGTTATAGAAGAAATAACTCGGGTGCCCGTTGCAGAACAGGTTCACTTTCGTTTACAGTTTTTTAAAAACCATAGGAGCACAGATTTAATACCAATATAATAAAGAGAATTCAAATAGCAGTATTCTGATTCAACCTTTACTTTTTCAGATAGCGATAACGCTATTCTCAATAGAACGAAATGCTTCAAATCACTCAGTTTTGCAGGCTTTGCTTGTTTCTGGAGGAGAAGGGTTGCAGTCGGAAAAGCAGGTGTCACATTATCAGGGAGCTGGTACGGAATCAAATCCACTGTTCCTGTTCCGTAAATTATACAAAGAAGATAGTCAGTGTACGGAACTGACAAATAGTGATGAATTGTGTACATTATGCGCAGGTATGAAATATATATGAATAGATAAATGACAGACAAACTTCCAGTCAGCTATAACCGATCTACTTCATCAAACCAAACTGTTTTTTCTCCCTTTGCGAAAACAAACTTTTAGAAATGACGCACCAACATTTTGACATTACAAAAAAAGTGTTATACCTGCATTATGATTTAACGAATACTTGTTTTTTAATTGCTACAGTTTTTTTCTTATAATACGTAATTTGGGGGAATTCGAATACGTTTTTTTCTGAAAAACTATGTTGTTTCATATCAAAAGGTATTTTGGAGGTTTGTATGATGAACTACATGTTCTTGATAGCTCAACAATATCAAGACCGCTAATTACGCGCTACTGTGATGCTGGGCACCTAGGATTAAAAGTTGCTGAAAGAAGCTTGCAGCTTTGTGCACGTTTAGTTCAAGATCATCAACTTTTGCATCAGGTAAATTCGTCATTTTTATTATCGTTAGTCACTTCATTTTATGTTATTGCATGCTGTAATGGGTGCTAAATTTCTCGTTTCCAGGGATGGTTAGCACTAATATCCAATCTTTATGATTCACGAGCTCAAATTGAGAAGAAATCTGAGCGTTTCCTATCTCGCTACGAGCGTTTGAAAACAATGAAAATTAAAGCTGAGACCTTATTACAGGATTTCGATAACGTGCTTCGTACTTTGCAACAAGTTAGCATTTACCTTTTGTCGTGTAGTGTTCTCTTCTATGAGAGGTATCGCATTCGTAACTTTCATGGAATTCTTTTAGATCAAAATTCCCTCAGCTTTATTGTCAAATTCATACAAATTGCAAGGATCGTCGAAGGCTACTGAAGAATGCACACTGTATGAGTATATTGCTCGTGCCGATCCACAAAATTCATTGGAAGAAATGTCAGAGCAAGTTAATATACTTCTGTCTAAGGTACTGTTTCAAGCATTATCTTTCTTAGGACTTTGCACTATAGTTTACCCAGATTCTCCACATGTTTAAAAAAAGTAGTTTATGCTTTTTTGTGCGTCTATTTAACTACATTTGCGCAAAAAGTAGTTGTATGCAGTTTTGCATCCCACCATTGAAAAATTAAGCATAGGCTTATATTGACCAGTAATCGCGTTGGATACTTATTTAGAAATATCACAAGTCAGTGAACTTACAGCTTTTCAGTTTTAGGATATTTTAACCTTCTATCGCTTGATATTATTTTTTACAAAATAATGAAACATGCCTCTAACTACAGACGAGCGATACCGAATATAAACAGGTGGTATCTAATATGAGGTATGTCAGTGAGAAAGTTAGTAATCCTGAAATGCGTAATATTCGTGGTATAAATACTCGCCTTACGCAGTTGGATGCAATGTTTCACAATAAAGAACGTTAGTTTTATCATTTTTTCTTACTAAGTTCATGTTTCATCTTTTAATTTGATTCCTACAGTCATCCTTTGTTTTAAAAAGAGAGACTAATACTTGCAAAATATTTTATGGCTGTAGATTAAGATTTCTGAAATAATATATGAGTTATTTACCCACTTCATTAACACAACATTTCAGAAGAAACGAAAGTGCTGAAGGATTTATGTTTTGCTGTATCGCAACCGGTTGTTGATTCTCAGTCTACCAGAGTAAAGTTTTGCTTTTTATTGATTATCAAATTATCTCCTCAAGAAGTATGTAATATAACTACATTTCTATTGATTGCAGAAGATGAGCTCTTTATTTTACAGGATATTGTGTTGAATCAGCGGGAAAAAATGTTAGAAGTTAGAAAGCTAATTGAACAGATACAGAAAATGGGGAAAGCTTTTCAGCAATCCAAAATCGAGTTATTAAACAATATTAGAACGAGACTTCGTGGATGGATATTGCAGGTTATTTTTGCGATCAAATATTCATATCCGGAAAAAACGTTATACGTTTTTCTTTATGTCGCATGCTACTCTTTACAAAGATGTTGAAATCTTGAATTGATTGGAAATCTTCAGTTTATTAAGCATATTTATACCTTGGAAGAATGTTATTTCTTTCAGGTCTATGATAGATTGCATGCCACAAACAATCAGATAATTTTATTTGAAGAAAAATATATTGCTTTACGGAACCGACTTGATATCATTCGGCAAGTGAAGGAGAGTCCAACAATGTTTGCCACGGCACTCACCGAATGTCTTCGCCGAAGTGTATTGCAGCCAGTTCGTAACCTGAATTTTTTAATTTCGTTAATGCAACATTGTGTCTTGGGATCCTAGTTTATTACTTTTTGCAGGAATTTGAGTCGTGGTTTGCTTCATTCATGGAAAAAAGTGTTGCTTTGGTCACGGAAGAAACATCCGTACGCGAAGTATTCAAACAAAAATTAGGGCGACATTTTTTAAAACAGTTGTTTCCGGGCATGTTCGATAATTTTCCGAACTTTGCTCCCAGTGGCTTGACACATTTCGACAAAAACTTACCTCCTGTAGCTCCAGTGGATCTGAGAACTCTGAGACAGGTATGCTGAAATATTTTTAAGAAATGATGAATGGTTTTGTTATTTTTAGTTCTCATTTGAGCTGTTATCATTTCAGCTAAGTTGATATCAATGAATTTGTTTAGGCCGTTCCGTGTTTAGCAAATTTGCTAAGAGTGACAGATCCCTTTATTTATCAGCGACTTTCTGTAAGAGATCCACGACTTGTATCTGGTTCACAAATGACTCCTCCAGTTTTAAAAAGAGAAGAATCATTCTACACTACGGATGCTACAATTAACGTTGCAAATTTGAACAAGAACTTTCCATCCACACATTGGTTGAGGTAATTACTTTGTTTATTTAGCAACAAAAAATTTGGGTTATACTGTTTTTTCCTTCTTATCGCTTACCTTCCTGGAGCAGGCAACAAAATTCATTAATAATACCTATTTACATTCTTCAAATTCCAAATAGTGATAAAAGATTTCAACGGGGCAACTCGATTTTCTGCATTTCCTGGTTGATGCTTACATTAAGCGCTTAAAAATTTAACCTTTATTTATTTTTTGATCTTTTCATTAGTTGCTATCTATTACTGTGTTCAGCGGTGACGAGAATTTGGATGCTTTACCTTCAAATGCAACAATGCTGGCTAAATCACCACCTTCACGGTTTGGTTCTACGTTCAGTTTGGACATGGTCGAAGAATCTCCTGCAAGGCCACTTAACTCACTTGCATCCCTTTTTGATGCCTCACATAATGAGGTATTGCTTTTAATTCGTATAAATATTGTGTGTCATGTCAAAAATTCATACAAAAAAATAGTCTGAAATTATTGCAGTAAATATTTTATTTAAGGTTGTACATACTGCTCGTAATACCTAGTCTGATTGCTTCTGTAGTCATGTTAAGTCTGTTCAATTTTTTGGATAACAGTCTTTTACTGGATTGTTAAGTGAATGAAAGCAGAGGTTTGCACAAATATCTTTTTCATCACTGAAATTCTATCAAATGTTACAATTTACTTGTCAATTTTACCAAAAAGAGAAATTTATGGTAATCGACTAGAGTAAAGCAAAGTTCGAAACAGGGTGATAACTTCATTTTCATCATACACATTGTCGCTTGACTTTAACGAATAATCATTTTTGTTTAGTCACGTATTTAGGGATCTTTTATTCTTCGTTTCTGAAATCATAACAAAGGGATTCTGTCATCATATGCTACAACTGGAACTGCTGCGGGACATGAACTTGCTAAATATGTCTCATTTGCGCTCTTATCGTATTTGAGGGAGGGTTATGTATGAAGCTTTGTAATCTCCAACAATAATATAAAAAATGCATAGGTCGTATTCCTAGTCAGCTTATGTCGTTTTACAACTTTGAAGCCCGACCGTTACCGTTTGTTTCGTAAAAATAGGGTTATCTTGCAGGGTTTGATAATTAGAAATTAGGCTATTTGAAAAACAATATAAACGTTGCTAATTTTATCTAATTTTGTGACCCATTGAGAAACCTAGTATACTTGTAAAATTGCTTTTTATTTACTAAATTTCAGACTGCTGAAAGTGAGGTGGAAATTGAAAGTAAAGCATTCATGAGATTGAGTGTTACAAAAAGTGAACCGATCGCGATACCTCAGAACAATGCATCCATACTTCAGGTCGTTGCGCCATTAATAGAAGAAGGAAATTCAGTGAAGGTACAGTGTTTACATCGTATGAATACTTTTCTACTACATTTTGTGTATGATGAACTCTTTTGCTGTGGAATTATCTTTAATTTCCCTGAATATCATTTACATGAGATATCTGAACGATTTTTTAACTAAAATATTTGTATTACAGCCAAAATCAGACAAATCCAGTCAATTTGGTACACCTGAAGATCATATTAGTTACCATCAGAGGGTAATTTATTGCAATACTCATATTTTTCATACAAAAAACTACGTTCTGTGACACTATTTTAATATCAATTCATGTGATGATCAAAGTGTGAGATCTGATATACTCTAAGGAATTTTCATTATAGATTGCTGAGGTGTTTGAAAGATCTCAGTCTGGGAGCCTTCTCTGTTTACAAAATGGGTTGAAAGGACTTTCACAGGTTAGCTTCCTATATATTTTACCATTTCAAATAAGGTTTTATTGTAATAGCCTTTGTCTGTTTGCTGTTTCATATAAGCTATTTCATACAATAATTTTAGCAGTTGATGCACCTGAAACAAGAACTGATTCTTGCTGAAAATCAAACTAAAGAATACTCGGATGGGGCATTAAAACGAATAAACAATTCGTTAATTGCGTATATTGGATACAGAAACGCGGTTTCCGCGTCTCATCAGCCTATTAAGCCTATTTATAAGGATGCCGCCATTGAGACTGAAACAAAGGATAAGCTGAAAGAGTCGTTCTTAATGGTATTTTACACTTTAAGTTGTTGAACTAACCAAATTGTTATCTATTTCATGAAAGTTTTTAGGCATAGATATTAGAACTTTGTCATTATCTTTTGGTTTTATTGAGAATTTTTAAGTGGACATTTTGATTAATAGTATTCATAGTTTATATTATTTTTATACATTAGGATCCACTTATATGATTTTTTTAGAGTGTTGTTGACGAGGTACCGGAAAAAGATATTTCTGAACTCCGACAAGTCATTGAACTTCAGAAGAGGGAAATTTCACAGCTCCGTGAACAGCAGTTAAGTACAGAAAATACTGTTGCTAAGTACGTTCTCTTATTGCATATATATTATGGTTTATTCTTTATATACTGAGCCCCACATGGTTTCTCAATTATGAAAATAATCCGGATTTTTTGTTTTATTACATTTTTCTGGCTTCTGTACTTATATTGACTTTGTAGAATGGAAATCGAAAGAAACGAAATGTACAAAACTTTAGTTATTGACCACGAGTTGGCACTGGAGCGTAAGATTTCATCTCACAATGAAGAAATGAAGGTTCGTATAATGTGCATGATATTATGGTTAATAGGCAACACAAAATTTAAAACCAATGAGTTTTGAAGTGCATTGCTGGTTTATTTAACTTTAAAGAGTTTTATGTATGTTTCATTTTAGAGAAAGAATAAGGAAATTGATTCACTGAAAGCAGCGTTACATAAACTTCGTGAAACCGTTGTTCACCAGAATGTAGAAAATACCAATTCAGTTGCCAATAGTGAAACCGGAATTAGTTGCGACAAGGAATATGAGGTTATACACTGCTTTTAAAATCTATCATTTTAAAAATGAGAAGTTACTCCTGCTTTTCTAGTCATTCTGTTGCACGACTACTCAGTTGTTGTTAACTTTAGGTCGAAAATTTTCTTTCTTTTAAAAAAAGTTTAAATTACTTAGATACAATGTGATGGTTTTTTGATTGAATAAAGATTTTGAATTGTGCTAGGCCAAGTTTTAGTACTTTTTCGCTGTTGTACAGTTTTGTGCGAACAAAGTATTTGTAGAATAAAAAAAGCATTATTGTTTGAGACGATTATCAGAGAATCTAAATGGGAAAAATGTCTTTTGATCTTACTGTGCAGAGAAAGACGTGAAATTATGATAAATTTTCATTGGTTTTCTAAACAAAGGATCTGAAATTTTCAGAAAAAATTCATAACTGCTCACGGAAATTCTTTGCTTAGCGGAGTACCAATCGAGACGAAGGAGAAATATTCATTTGGGTAAGTTTATCCACATCTTTTATTTTGAAATAAAATTAATTTTTAGTTTTATTAGATTATGAGATTTTATTAGTTTTATTAAGCGGCAGAATTATTTCATTTCAGATCTGAGGTAATTGATTCTCAAAAAGGCACTACTGTTAGTTCAGTATCTAACGACGTATCCAAAGGATGTCTCTTGAAGTCTTTTTCTGTTAGTGATGGTATGATTTTTGTTGTTTTTGCTCCAATATATTTGAAAATTTGTTAATCAAAATTTATGCTGGATTATATTTGGTATACAGGAATGTCAGCCCTGTTACAAGCAAAACTTTTCTTATAGTGTACTTTTGAGATATGTTCATGATTTTGTTCATAAACGGAATTGTTTTGTCTATCCGATGATCACGAAATAGATAGCAGTTTAGTCTGCTAAATATTCAACCTAAAACAGTCCGTGAGGATTCCATGTTTATGTCTAATGATAAATGCTGTCTTTATTTTCTTGTAACCTTTACTGGTTTTTATATCGCTTTCTCCTAGTATGTTCTAATTAGAGTTGTGTATAGATATTCTCATTATTAATTCCTTTTTTAGTAGCCACAAATATGGAATCGTCAAAAGTGAGGACTGAAGGTAGAGATTCGGAAAAAGATGAAAACACAGATGAAGAACTGAAGGCTCAGGTAAGATGCCGACAAGCTTTTAAGTTGTTTGGTCATGCCTCATTTCTTCTTGATCCGATGAATCAGAGTGAAGAAAAAAAAACTGAAATACTTATATTTCTTTCTTCAAGGTACATATTTTCTAGGGTTGTTTTCTGACTGTTAATATTTTTTCAGGCAGATTCGGATGAAGATATTGCACCAGTTACGGTGAGACCAGCTACTGCTCAAACAGCCATATCACTGCGGGAGATGCGAACAATGATTACAGTGCAGGACATTCACGAATATTGTGCTGTCTTAATTGTTTGGAGTGAGCCACATAACGCCTACATATTATTTAGGCTAGTTTCCCTTCAAATTTTGTTAGCATTTTTTTTCCAAAAGAAGTAAGCTCACTGTTCAGTATAAAATGGTCATTACATCTAACTTGTCTTCTGCCTTCTTAAAGCTTCTTGAAAAGCATAAATCAGTAGAGTGATGGACACTGATATGATTTTGTCTAAAGTATGATTTGAAGACATCATTGGACAATTTGTGGGACAGTAAGATTTTTTATATGTTTGGAAAAGATGTATATTTCAAGTTTGAGGCAAGGGTTTATTTTTATTTGTGGCTATGACGAAAGGTTTTGAAATCTACTACCGGTCAGATGGTCACATGGTAGATGATTAAAGTTGCTTAGATTTTTCACATAATATTCTGGGCATTGTTGAAATGCTGCTGTGTAGTCAGACGAAGTAATCTGTCATTGAGTGCCATAGTAACAATTGTTACAAAGATACGCACTCCAGGTTGTGATAATATCTTTTTTGCGGTGCATTTAGTGTAGAGTCTTCCCTAATATTTAGTCATATGCTTACATCCTTTATTTCTTCGTCTACATTGTAACAAATTTCTTTTCTCAGCAGTAATTTCTCGCTTTTTTACATTTCTTCATCCTATGGTTTCTTCTCATGTCACTAGCTAAATATGATATACGTTAAATTTAATGACACTTACTACCTGTAAAATACCCAAGTTTTTTTGTCGCTGCATTTCACTGTCTAATTGAACTCGTTGAAATAATGGTCGTATTACGTTTTTCTGCCGATGTCATTATCACACTACATTGTCTCAGTTAAGTAGAGGCTTTTAACCATCAATTATTTGCTGTTGACAAAATGGCTTGATATGATATGGTGTTAAAATCGTAATTAGGTTTTTATTTGCATGTATAAAAATTACTGCTAGATCAAGACACTTTTCAGTGTTTCTCCAATATTTCATTTTGTCAAAGAAAGCAGTTTGAAACGCATGGGAGTAAAGTGGGACCGACAATCAGCGGCCGTTGCTGCGGTTGGTCAACGTCCTAATTGGCTAATGGCAGTAACTACTCGCCTAGAACTATGCAAAATACGTAAGACAGATAATCGGTTAGTGTACTTTTCATTGTATGCTGTTATCATCTTAAAAGCCCGATGAGAAGGATGACTGTTCAGATATCAACTAATTTCACCTTTTTAGTTATAATTTGAAAGTCGGAACGAAGTTTTATCGGGTGGAGGTAGAACCGCTGCAGATAGACTCTCCGAGTATTCGATGTCATGCTGATGAGTAGTGAAAACTTTGTTTTATTGTTACTTTACGAATAGGGAACCTGAGGTAAAGTTGTTTCTTTGAAAATTCAACTTTTATTGTTGAGCATTCTCCGTCTGTTTTACAATTTAGCTGTCATATCGGCGATTATGCTATTCTCTTGGAGTGTAGAGATTGTTTTTTTCTTTTGCTTTTTGTTTCAGTGATTGCATGATGTAAAGTATACATTTGATAGCCAGTAATTACTGTAACACTCTTGTTGAAATATTTCTATATATTGTTTTTAATGAATTTACTTCACTACTTTTTCAAATTTTTTTGTTTCTGAAATTATATCATTGCGTATGACACCGTGTAAAGTAATTGCTCCACTTATTACCCGTTTTATTTTATGTATGTATCAGCGGATTATGTATGTGTCTATTTTATCTATGTATCAGCGGATTAACTTATAATCAGCGTTTAGAAAAATGGCTGCATATTTCATGGGTGTTTTGGAAGGTGTAAGCAGGAGGAATATACAAATCTTAATTTATCATTTTATCATGTATATGTTCATTAGATGCTCAATTTACATCATATTTGAATGTTCTGTTTCAATCCTTCCTCAAATTATACTTCTTACGTGTATGATTTTTAAATACAATATCTGTGAAAAAGTAACGTGGATTGCATTGGGAATTTATTCCATAATAATAAATATCTCAAACTCGAAGTGAAAGTGAAACTTTACAATTCCGTTCAGATTTTCTAGTACAGCTTTTTTGGGATTGACTGATGTTTAGAGTTTGATAAGTTTCTCATTACTTGCACAGAGCCTTTGGTCGAGTTTTGCATAAAATCCCCATACAGAAGATATCAGAAACATTGAGAACCAAATCTGAGTCAGAAATTGAACACATTAAGGAGGAAGTTCATAGCATTCGAAGCGGTTGCTTTTGTCACTAGCATGTTTATGTTGAATGAAAATTTTTAACAAGTGATTTTATTGTATTCATCCTGCATGTGGTACGGTTCTTTATATACGACGCAGAAGGTGAAGTAATTGCTTTGATCGGCTTCAAGCGTTGGGTTCTTATGGCTTTTTGGGGTGATTATACTCGCTATTACGGAGGATCTCAATCGGTTTTCACTTTTTATCGCATTTGGTTAAATAAGTTTTGAATGAGAGGAACTAGTAGAGAGTCCACAAGCTGGAATTACAAGATGTGAAGTTGGAAATGCAACTAATAAAGGTGTATCCGCTTTTTGGAAGGCTTAAGACACAAGTAATGGCGCGTTTTCAAATGAGCAATAGGACTTTATTTTGGGTATTTCAGGAAAGATCAACGCATAGAAACTTCATTGACAGATACAATAGGAAATTCAGTTCTTACTATACTATGTTCGGTTCTGCTGTTGAAATCCACAATCTTGCAATAATAGAGGAGTCGTAACATTTCATTTTTTTAAATACTCCTTACGCTCCAACTCTGTCTAGTACTTTATATCAGTTCCGTTATATCCTTTTTTGTTTTGATTGCTCAATCTATGACGTAAAATTGCTTAAACAGAAAGCTGTTTTACTAATTTACAATTTATATTATGAACAGAAAAGTAATGAATCATCTAAGCTATCCATAAACTTCACCTTATGAATTGTTGTATCTACAGTATTTCATCTGCTTGAATTTTTCTGAAACCGACCATAAATTTTAGAAATAACAGTCATCCGCATATACCTTGACACTTTATTAGCATAAATGAAGATATTGCACAAGCAAATAATCCAAACTGTCTTCTTTTATGCTGACATTAATAGCAAATAATATGGCATTTTTCTTTTTCTTAACTACTACTGGTCTTGAGGCACATGAAATATATATGGTAAAGAATGCAGAAATAACTTGTTTCTGCATTTCTAGGAAAGTATGTGCGCAAGGGGTGATTAGTATCGGTGATTGCATTCATCGAATTTTCAAGAAACCTTTTTGTCAGTTTTCTTTATCATAGCTTAATTGGGGATATTATTGTCTGCAAAATTCGACATTTAGGCAATATGAAAAGACCAACATTTGCGGTGTAGGAGCTGCTTTTTTCTAACGGTTAATTCAACATAGAGCTAGTTGACATTGGGAAGATACTCTAGGTTACAGTTCTAGTTTTAACAGGAGCTGAACAGTACAGTTTAGAGATATGTGTAAAGCTTGAAGATATATGTAAAGATTTGTTTTCGTTGGATTCCAATTTAAGAATTTTTATTGAAGTCTCCGCGCAACATTCGCAAGAAGGCGACACGGAATTGGCGGTTAGCCAAAGCGTAAGCGAAAGGATTGCTACTTGAATTAAGATAGCACATGTAATAAGTGAGCGTATACAGTAGTGGTGGTATACAGTGCCGACAAAATCCATACACCGTTGCCTGAAAATGTTTATGTAGTCTAACAATTTCCTAACCTTTCCAACTTCTTTCTCATCCAACTATTTCATAACAAAAATTTGCGAATTCTATAAGAAAACGAACCACGACGTAATAGGGTGACCACAACATGGTAAAACACCCAACAATGAATGTAATTGTCCTGAATGCTTTATGTGCTCTTCGTTCAGCTTTCGTTTTCTTACGTTTTCGTTGAAGTAAAGTCAAGGGTGAAAAAAAGTGCAAAACATTATCTCTTTTAATATTCAAATTCGAAAAAGATGAAAATTTACGTGATGATCTGAAATATATTTCTTAATATATTCAACTATACTTGAAGTCAAGATATCAGTGGTAAAAAATGTTAGTGAAATTGTTTTCTATCACCATTGTTTCTCATGATATACCTCACTAGTTGATCATTCATTTTTTCTTTGGTTCCAGTTAGAACCAGATAGATGAAGATGGCTGACAGTTTTATCTCTTGTTAAAACTTCAAAACTAGCACGGCTGCAGAAGATGCTAACAATATCTATATGTTACATTGAAATATTATAACCTTTCAGTACTAAAGGTCGTTGAACTCAGAAAACTTTGCTTCGCACTGCTCTCATTTTTGGAAGTACTTCCGTGTCGGCTCACAGATGAGATTTTTATCTCAGAAGGTTGAGTTTCCAGCACTTTTGAATTTAAAATTTCCATCGACGATGTGCTAAAAATAGTCTTTCACATCCGGTAGCGTTTTTTGGAAGGATATGGTTTGTTGAAAGATGCAATAACAATTAATTAAGAACACGAGAACATAACGGAGTAATGACAGTTCACTAACAGAAGAGTATGAGTTGTGCGTTTATTCCTTTGTTCGTTTAGTAAAGTTTAATATGAAATAATTTATATTTTGAAAGTTATTTTGAGGAATAAAATATCGGTTAGAAATAAACGTCATTGAAACATGTCTTCATAAACAATAACCATCCTATTTACCTATTTATCATTTAAGATATTACTGCAACTATTTCATGAACTTACGTCGAAAGTGATGAGCAAGATTTGGAACTGAGTAAATTTCTCTTCACTTGATTCTTGATTTGTGATATCCATTTTATTGGAAATCTTTTAATGATAAGTGTTTTTAGCCTTGCATTTGCGATGGGACTATATAATGAATGAAGAGCAGTGCAATTCTTCAAAAAAAAGTTATAATTGGCTTATTCGGTACACCGTCGATAATACTAATATATTTTTATAGTAAGAAATGATGTAACATCGTGAGAGCTTTCTAATATAATAAAAGTTTGGCTGCATTGTGCAACTGAGAAGAAGCATGAAGTTTTAAATTCGTTAAGAATTAGAAAAATTCAACTTTAAGGTACAACCTGATTGAAATGTTCGTCGGCATCATCCAAGGAAATAGTCAGTGTATGAGCGCAAACATGATGAATACCAGAATCGCTTGTGAAAGCTATTGTCTCAGCACTCTCATTGCTCATTGCTATGCTTAAGTTAGCAATATTTCTAGATTCATATCTTCCATCATCATCCTATAATTACACTCAGTGTTGGTATACTCAGAATGCTCACAAACAGAAAGATTCAGCAAAAAAAGAAGTCTCTGCAGTGACACTCAGGCAAATTATAAATATTCAGTAAAAATATTTATAAAAATAATAAGAATTGAGAACCTATAACTGATTAAATGTACAGCAACGTATAAATATGCTTTACATTTACAAAGGAGGAAAGTGGAAGTGCCCTTATGCAATCTGTTGTTTTTAAAGTTTCTATATTTATGTATCTTAAATATTTTTGCAATGTGATCATTATAGCGCTCGAAGATGGATTTGTTTTAGCAGACTTCTTTCCTGCATATTTACTACTATCTTACTGCCATCTTAACTCTTTATTCTCTCTTTATCTGTTACAATAAGTTATAATCCATAATTACTGCTTTCTTACATATCATTTCACTTTTTCCATCTCCTTCATCCATTTTAATCTTTCAAGATTTTCACATTCTAAATTTTAATTAAAATTGTGTCAATCACTTCAATAACAAAGTTAATTCACTTTATCTGGAGTGTATACTGCAATAATGTTATTAAGTAACTTGCTATAATATTTGTCGTGAATGTACGATAATCAGTGTCTTTTGCGGCACCTTCCGCAATCTGGTCGTTTTCCTTAGCAATATCATCGTCTTCATTATGTGGTTGCGAAAGCATCAGTTCAAGACCAACCTATATCATCATTTCGTTACTTCATACTCATAGTTTTTTTTTTCAGAAGCTAAATTAATACGTTCAACATAAAGTGATGTAAAAGGGTAACCTGTGTTCCTACTCGCTGACTGAATAACAGAGCTAACTGACGTCGATCTTTATCATGGGCTTTTTTTTCAAGTTTTTTAGTAACTTTGTGGATCCCCTGAAAAAGTAGCAAAGTGTTTTAAAAAATGATTCTCAAGAACGACTTCTAATCTTTTATAAAGATAGAAAGATGTCTCATATTCGAGTACATGCTGTAGAAGAGGTTTAAAAATAGAAAAATGGATTAAAGAATAGGAATAAACTTGACTCATGGGTTCACAAAGGAAACCACTGAATCATCACTGGTATAATACTGGAATCATTTCAGTAGGATACAGCGTTAAAATATTGGTGTGTGTATTGTAAATAATTGGGAAACGGTATGAATTACTTTGTAAAGAATGAGCATTGCAATCAGTGTCGTCCAATAATAAACCACATACAAACCCATATTAACATATGGATTGGTGAGAAACGGAGCGACACATTCACCATTGATAAGTCTGTAATGAAGAAGTACACTGTACGGAGACTAACAGAACAAATTTCAAAATAAGGCCAACAAATGGAGCGATTTAAAAAAAAAGCAAAATAATGTATCCCTGATGACTGAATTCAAAAAAAAAAATGGAAAAAAAATTAAAATTACCCGGTTGTCGTATCGGACACCAATGACCAGCCATAAATCATAATACCAAATATAAGAGCAGGAATAAGCCAGGAGCAGATAATTATTATTTGAGCTTTTGCTGGTGACTGCCACTTAATATATGACGCGGTATGACAAACAGATAAATAACGGTCAGCTGTTATCAACAGCACCGTTAGTATTGATACAAGGCAAAGTGTATAATCAAGGAAAAGCCATGTTTCACATGCTATCCATCCAAGCGGCCAACGGTCACCTGTATAGAATTTGGAATTGGAATTAACATGCATGAAGTACCCTACCCTTTTCTGATCAGTTTGTAAATGTTAAAATGGCTAACTAATTTCCACATCTTTTGCCTATAGCCCAACCAAAGGATGGATTAAAACAAATTCTTGAAAGGATCGCATGCTATGCTACAATAGCATCATATGCTTTGTGAGATAGTGGCAATGATCGGCACTTATCTCTATTGTTAGCAAAAGAAAATATCACATTGGAGGTTTGGGTAATTATTCCATCCCGGTAATTAATTTTAACAGAGTTGATCATAGGTTTTTGGAATATTACAATCAATATTACTACAAATTAAAAATTTTAATTATTACAAATTAAAAATCAGCAAAAAATTTCATTCGCAAAAAATATACCTACCATTCAAAACATATAAAGTAAATAGTGGATAACCTTCAATACCAATAATTAGGTCTGAAATAGCCAATGATACTATGAAACGATTGCTTACCTGAAAACAATACTTGGTTCAAAAGCCGTTTTAGCCTATCGCGAAAACGATGAAAAAATAAACAAAACAGTAATACCTGCTAATTTCTCCAGAAGCCTACATATTTTCTTTTTCCAAAAAAACAATGTAATAAATAATCAAAAAAAACAATGCAATAAATAATCAAAATGATCAAACTCAGCAGGTCTATAAAGCTATAAAACTTAGAAATTCAGTTTGTTTTTAATAGGGATTGATAGAAGGTTGTGGAAAAAGTCGCTATTATGCACTCGCCACTCAGCCACATGACATGAAAATTTCTACCCTTTATAACAAAGATTTATTTAACTGCTTGCTTTCTTTAAGGATCCTAAATATATTGCAATTTCTGTCAAACATGACGGGAAAAAACTAAACATATATAATCAATAACAAAAAACAATTGAGCTATGGAAAGAAACTGCTCAACATTTCCGTAAAATCGTTAATTATGAGTTGATGAAAAGAGAAAAGGTTGCATCATTTTTGGGAAGTTGAGAACTACCCATTATATAAAATTGTAAAAGATAATGGACATGAAGTTCTAACTACGAAAGGAATAAAGAAACTGATAAGATAAATGAGAATCTTCCTTAACAATGAAAAAATTTGTTGCTTTCGTAACTGTTAAATGCGAAGCAAATTAGCTTTTTAAGTAAAACTTCCAACCCTCCTGATAAAATTGTGCCGAATAGTTCGTAATCATAAAAATAGCAACACCACAACTATTAAAGAAGTCAAAAAAGTCATAAAGAATCTGCAATACCTGCATAAAAAATTTCAAATTTGTAACTTCTCCTGAATTGGTATGTGGAAGAATATGTTGCCTCTTGTTAGCTATGCAAAGATAGTTAACAAATTTGTTGCCATTTGCAACTAGCTTAACAACAATTTTCAAATTACCGCCATTATTTCGTTCCCAAAAAATCTTGATGCCATTCTCAATGAGTGCTAATAATTAAGTGCTTGCAAAGTGGAATTAAAATTAACCTGCTTGCTGATATTTCGTTCAAGTTTATAAGCAGCGATAACCAATGCATTGCCAAAAATTGTTTCCATACTCAATGCAATCACAATAATCCACACATTGACCTAAATTTTTGGATCATAACCCAAAAGTGTTAAATAAACCTTGCATATATTTTTTAGAATAATTAACTTGCTTAGATGTAAGTTCATTACAAGCCTCAATAACCTTTAATGATTCTAATCTAAAATCTTACAAATCAGCTATTCCGCTTGCTTGTTGATAACGCCAAGCTAATACCATTTTAACTATTTGTTTTAATGACAATCTAGTTGATTGAATAAAGCTAGGATGCCTATTTAAATGTAGACAGGGAGGTTACCTTACCTAGCAAGAGAATTAAAATACTTCAACTAGAAATATTTAATCTTCATAAAAATCACTGCAATATTAGAAAATGCTATAATTTTATTACCTACATTCTCAAAATTCTTAATTTCTATGTTTTTTAAAAATTTCTATCAGATGCTAACTATTACCAAACTATCAAATTGCTGTAAACCTCGAACTTTTGTATATCCATATAATCACCAATAATCAGTTAATAAAAAAAACTTCCAAATGCGCTTCACGCACTTACGTTTTTGGGATATTTTCGGTTGTTTGAATTTTTTAAAATGGTATATTAGCTTTTACATAAGATCATCTTTTTTCTTAAAAGCTTTACTGCTTAGATTGCCTTCTTGAAAGGTGAACAAATCGACGACATCGCATTTACGATTAAATTAAGCAACTTAATGAAGGGGCACAAAATAACAGTCAAAAATTCCTTTTTCTAACATTCCATTTGGAAATAGATGCAAAACGATTATGCAGTAAATATGTCCTTCCCTCTGAATTTTCAACGATCCATTTGTTCTTTATATATATTTTAAAGTAGTCAGTACGACTACTTTTATTAGAAAAATCTCAAGCGACATTTTTTAGGTAATGCTGTGCAATACTACAGAGCTTGCAATAAAATGATTCAAAAATATGCATTAATATAAAACAAAAAATATTGATTTAGAACCTCATATCATACAGTCTCACATATCGATCATAAAAAGACTTCTACCAAACCATTTTACCAGCTAATGATTGTAAAGCAAGCATTAACAAGTGTTTATAATAACAATGACGCACAAGGAAGGAAACGACGAAGATAATTTTTATGTCTTTATGGTACAGATGGATTCACTATTAAAATGAGGTCATTACTTTCTAATAAAAAAAAATGTATTATAATTTCAAAATATTTTAATTAATGACGAAATTATTGAAAAGTTGAAGCGAACTGAAAAAATATATATCTTACTAAATAAGTAATGATTGTACAAACTGAGTGGAAGAAAAGCGATTGAGATGCAAAACATCAAGAAGATATGAGAAAATGATGCATATCATAAGATACACGAAAACTCGTTGTTTTTAGTTCACTCATTCATATTCATTTATCCATTTGCTCTTTCACCTTTCATCCGTCCACTTATTTATTCGCTAATCTACGTGCTCACTCCACTTTTTTTCCCAAAAGATTTGATCCAACAGCTTCACAAAGGCGTAGAAATGGTAATATAAAGTCAAATTGCAATGTCCTATTATCATGGAAATCATAACAGGGCATTGAAATGCGACGTTGTGTATGTTATAGAAACTTGAAGAAAACAATATAATACTTTTACTTTCCATCTAATGATTCGAACAGTTGAAAACTAATCTGGAAGTGAATTCAGTGAAAGAGTTCATGGCGATATCATGAATTTTTTTACAATCTTTTCTACTATCAGCGAGATCTTCTCTATTGAACAATCCGATCCGATAGTTCTTGCTATTAATCACTTCCAAGTGTACAGTTATCTTTCTTTCCCTGTTCAATTACTCTAATGGCCTATTAAAAAAAAAAAAGTAAAACAGCTATTCTGAATAGTTTGAAATTGAGAAGTAATATTTGGCAATTCTTCTATTTCATAATGGATTGGAAAAGGCAACTGTGTGCAAAATCACAAATTTATAATTTCAGAAGACTTTTAAAGAGAGTATGAAAACCTGCAATAAAATTCCGTAAGGTGATTGCCATTGCCACTTAGATTCATTATGAGAGAAATCCATCGACAAATTGCTACTGATAAGGACATCAAGCATTTTTAAAAGTCTTCACGAACATTATTGTTATCAACAATTTTCACATTATCTACAAGTGATTAGTAATTAAAGCTGCAATAAGTATGATCAATGCATCTATATGATATTTAAATAATGTAGCACTTTCTGTAAGAGCTGGAAAAACTAAACCTCTAAATACGTATGGATTTACGTGGACATAACATGCTTTGACAAAATTGGATGCTTTACGTAATTTTTATACATCCACTTCGGTAAGTTTTTATTAAATGATGCTTTTAAATGTGCACTTATAATTTTGTATAAATGAATACCTATTCATACAAATACATATGAAATGCCCTATAACATTTCTTCGAAACAATTAGCACAAATTAGAAAAGCATTCGTGCTTTCAATTCTGTTACATGAGTGTTCGGATCATTCAAGCACTAACCTTTTTGACCATTTCCGTCTTTACGATGCAGCTTAATTTTCAAAACCTCCGTAAATTAGATATAATAAAAACAATTAAATTGAAAAGATATTGAAACCATTTGCATCCAGCTTTGTTGGAACAAAGAAAAACATTTTCATCTTTACCTCTATAGTTTGTTTATTTATAACTAAGTGATCGGGTCTTTAAAATACAGCTGAAATTAAATTGCCAAAAAATTTCCAAGAATGTGCGTTGACATTAGATTGAGATGAAAAGTCGACATGAGATCGCATTGGTGACGAGAAAATTGAAATAAACTGGAGATTGAGATAAACAACATCGGATTAATTATTCTCGCCATACAAAAATATCGATTATTGACTGAAATAAAAGTAAATCATTGAAATATTTTAATCTTTTCTTAATTCATAAAACTATCGCTTTAAATATATGTTTAGAAAAATAAATAAAAATACTTCATTATCTTTTCATGTGTGTACTGCTGCAATTCCGTGATGAAGCTGAAAAGCGTTACTCATGTAGTAATCAAGTCACCAGAATGTGAAATCTCGAGAGATTGTAATAATTATTGTCTAGAATGAAAACATTTGTCAATGTCGAAATGAAATTTTGATCGTTTTCGTAATATTCTGAGTGAATAACGATAAATTTCAGCTGTTGTCGGTATTTTATAGCTTAGTGCCTGTTTGTGCTACTACTTGGTATAATGCAAATAATTTAGAAAAATTTTTACAGATTCTAAATGAACTTTATTAATTATGAAGATTTATTAACAATGGAAATATGTGGCACATTCATTTGCAAGTTTCTAAATGCATCATAACTTATGGAAGATACAGTAAAATATTGAATATTTTTGCTCTGTTAGTCACTATTTTTCCTCTCTTTTACACTTTAACTAATATTTGAGAAAATTGGCAACAACAAGTTGAAGAAACTGATGATACTGCTTGAAGAAAACACAATGCATTTCCATTAATTCTTCAAGTCTTTTGCTTCATGTGCTCTAAATTTGATTTTGTTCTTTTTTTTGTTAATACTTACTTCAAGAATAACATACTCCATCATAATGATAAAATAATGTCTAAAAGTTTCTTAATGCTGAATTTGTGACTGAAGTAGGAAGAACTTTTAAGATAATTGGGAAGCTTAAGAATGAAATTATATTTGCTGTTGGCTAATTGGATAAAGAATAAAGGCTTCTTCTCAAGGAAAATGGGTGCAAAACGCTAAACCATCGATAAGTTATCACTCAGTTTGCAGTCTTTTTGGACTAACTCCTAATTCTCGCAAAATGTCCCTCTTTTGGTGGTGAATTCAGCGGAAGGGCATTGGTTGCTAATATTCGTGGAGTAATTGTGGGGATTTCAGATATAGTGCAACCAACCATGAAGTGTTTGCTGAGAAGTTAGAGCGTACATTTATACAAAATGCATTTTAAAGCTGGCAGTAGCTAATTTAAATGAGTACACATCGTTGAAGTAGGTAAAGTGAGAGGAGAATGCGATGAAAGAATAATATAAACTGGTAATAGAAAGCCTATTTATTCTGCATCAAGTTTGTCTTAGGAAGTTTTTCTAAATGTTCAAAAGCTTAATCTAAATGTCTTTTGCACTAATAAAAAATGCACAGGATAACACCGTCTCAAAATGATCAGCAATTTCTGTTAAACAAAAAACATTCAAGCAAAAAAACATTTAAGCAAATATTTATTTTAAAAAAATTTATAAGAAAAAATAAAAAACTCACAAAATCCTAAGGATAAATAAAGGAAATAACAATTCTCTTGTCAATAACAAAATTGTTGATGGATTAAGTTTTCATAAGATTTTTGGTAACGTATTTATTTAGCTGCTAGGGAATTCAGGAAGATGAAAAAATGAGATTTAGAGCAATTCCTAATGATGCGATCGACGTGACACTGAAATAGGCAATATTTTTATGCTTCAAGCGATCATTAACGGAATAACAAAACTAAGAGGTACGAGTGGTGACGTAAAAGGCTGAGATGTCTATAATGTTATTGGACCATATTCTAAGAAACTGATTAAAATATTGGGAAACATGTTTTCATTTCCAATATACTATCACTCCCAACTGCAGAAAATACCTAATTTTAAGGTTCTTGACCAGAAATTAATCAGATGAAACTGGGGACAATAATTCTGTCTTGAGAAGTTAAATTGTCAATCCGTACAAATTATTAAACCACTACTCACAATGGATAGCTTCAGATCGACTACATTTAATACCTGATCTAATACTTCAGATGATTGAGAGAAAGAGAGCTCATATGGTACATTTTAAACCCAGAAAGTACGCTTTTTCCTTCAAAATCCAAAAACGATGCTCCACCAAATAATCCACGGCATGGAAGAACGACTCACGTCAAAGAAGACATTTGTTTAAAATGTATCATATTAGCTCTATTTCTCTCTCACTGAAAAGTCCAACCTGTGCATCAGATCAAGCATTCTTTATACGATCTAGGATTCAGTGCAAATTGGTATAGGAACGATATATTGCTCCTATCACAGTTCTTATATTTACTGGAAAGTATCTCAGTTTATTCGAGCAAGGAGCGGTGTTCAAACAGAATTAACAGCCGCTAAAAGGCTAAAAGAACTGAATAATAGCATCTTGCATACTGCTTGCCTCAGTGTTCGACAGCAATTGAGAAATCCACGGATTGATGACCAATGGAGACCCAAACAACATTTATGTAAAGTGATAAGTCGATGTAGAGGGGTAAATTTTTGAATCATGTTGGGAAGTTCAGTTAATTACTTCGTAACATTTTCGGATCGTGTAAAGCATGAGCTACATGTAATCTGTGAATCACCTTACTCGAAAAAACAAGAAATAAAGAAGAAAAACAAAACGCAGAAAGAGTCAAGAACTTCGGGCTATTTCAGAAGGTAGTGCCCCTAAACTAAAGCGTAAGTGTGAGTGATTCAACTTAAAACTTGGACTAGGAAGTTCAAAGAGAAAAGGAACTCATGAAAATGTAGGATAAGAGGGAAAAACAAAAAAGGTGATAAAGTGATAATGAAATGCTTAGTGGATGACTGAGAAAAATAGAGAGCATGGAAGGTACATCAGTTTATAAGTTAATTTATAAATTAAAATCAAGGTTGATTACAATTCAATCACCATCAATTCGCTGTGCCATCTTCTGTGAAGAGAAAGAGTATGGTTCAAGCACGTAAACGTGCACTTTTGCTCTTGAGAAAATATGATGAGTGAAAACGAGAACGATAGACAGTTGACGTTGAAGAAAAGAATTAAGAGGTAAAGAAAATATAAAGGACAAAGGTAATACCTTATGGAAAGAACTAAAACTGTAAAGAGTTCTGAATTTAGGATAGCTCTGCTTTTTAATAAACATGTAGTCGTTGGATTTCAATCCCGTTTCTGTCAGTCCTCTTCCTCTCTCTCTTCTTCCAAAAAAGGAGTTTGTATGGTGAAATTGTCCTATTTTTAAACAAAGACTATGGTGCAGAAAACATGGGACAATGAAAAGATGCACTAACGTAAATTCTCTGTTGCAATATATGGAAGATTAAATACATTACACTTAAGCTTCGAATCTGAAAATTTAAGATTTAAGTTGATGAAAAAGAATAAGCAATGAACGGTAGATGTTCACTGCTTACATAATACTTTATGCTGATCAAATAACGATTTAATGAGTGGCAATTAATTGTGTTCAATTCAGTACAATGGCAGATGGCTGCCACTTGTGGAATTTTATTCTCCACTCCCTTCCCCTCAACTTATCATCACAAACCTCTCGTATCTATCTCCTTCACAATGTCGCATTCGTCAAGTTTTCCTTCATCTAATGTCTTGCCTTTGCCACTAGCAATGTTTATGGAACAGACAGCTTTCTCCACTACGACCAGTAATTCCACAAATCCTACGTACCGTATGTATTTCATTCACTTACCTACAAAGAATTTTTTTATTTCCAAATTTACAGAAAACAAAAACACCAAACCTATGACCAGTCGTTGGTCGAAAGTGCTGCAAAACTGTTAGATTCATTATTCAATAAAAGGCATGTAGAAGTAAGCTAGTTATTCTGTCCTATAGATTTTGAGAAAATTTGACATTGAACCGAAAACCAGAGAATAAAAGAGGAAAGTGAAACAGTCACGATGTCCTGTAAGTCACTGTCGCATGCTCTACTGGAATTCAGTCACATTTCGTGGCATCACACAGCATATCATATTATGGTATGGAAAAGCACCCATACAATATTTTTAAAAATGGGCGAGAAATTTTAAAACTTCTCATATTCGCCAAATTTACTTGAATCAAACAAAAAATATTAGACTGCTGTACATGTGATCATGATATGAACGGTTTGGTTTCACATATTGTAATTACGGTAAATGAAATTGTAGAAAACAAATGGTTGTACTATACTATCACTAGATATGTCGTTTCAGATGGAGAATCGATGAAACGTCGTGTAAGGACCATTTTTACTGAAGAACAGTGCATGACTCTTGAAAAAAAATTTCACGAAACTCATTATCCAGATCAATCATCTAAAAAGCGACTTGCCCTTTACTTAAATATTCCAGAAGACCGGATTATGGTAAATTACTTCTTTCACAAGGTCGACTTCCAAACAAAACGACTGTTCTTTTAAAAAGGCCAACAAAACGAAAGTAGAAATAAAAACCAAAATAAAAATAAGCAATTAAATAAGTGCGTTCTCAGGTATGGTTCCAAAATCGTCGTGCAAAATGGAGAAAACAAGCTCGAGAAAGACAGAAGTGTTACTCAAACAGACAAAATGAAACGATTGAAAGGCATTCAATAGATTATGAAAACACGAAGAATGAGTACGTAATACAAGATGCAGTAATGGGGCAGGTTAGTAATCAATTTGGCTACAATGAGTGTGTCACACAACAGCAGAATCTTCCGGCAAATTATCCAACTCAAAGTGTTTTTTACATGAGCAAATTCGTGGCGAACAGGGATTAGCAATTTATTCACTCACTTATCATGGTTCTTGCAATGCATGAGGGAAAACAGCAAAAAATATAATTCATTCTTTGTGAAATGTTACAATAATTGTTTTGTACAATCTCTCTCCACCTCATATTGCCATGTAAAACTACAACATTAATATCAGCAGACTTTAAAAGCCATGTCTAACGGTTATCGATTCAGTTGACCGATTGTGGATATTTGAAAAAAAAAAGCATTTACTTTGCCGCTATATGATGTAGTTAAATCACTGTTGTCTTGCAAAATGTAACCTCTAAAACGCTTCAGACTCATGAAAGTGAAGTAGTTGAGGACAGGGATTTTTTGAGGTCAAAGATAAATGATTGACAATTTTCTGTAAAACACAAACGGGTTTCGCTTGACTTAACTGATTCATCTACACAGCTATAACATCTGATTTTTTTTGGATATCAAAAGATCTTCAAATACAATAGCGAGCTGAAGCAGCATTAAACATTTTCATACGAATTGAAAAAATAAGCATAGAGGAGCTAACAGTATACGCTATCATAATATTGCTTTTTTAGATACCTACAAGATTTGCTCAATCTTACACCACCACAGATTTGCTGTTGCACCTCCATTAAATTTGTGATGCAACTCAATGTTATAACAAGAAACACATTGTGACCCACCTACTTTCACACAGAAAGAATACTGTAATAGCCACCTGTGCGGTTTGTATGCATGTTAAAACAACAACATTTATTGGAATATTGACATGATTTGCACAATATTAGATAAAAAATAGAGACAGTAATAAAAGAGAATTTTGACTAAGAAAAACAGTTTTAGGTTCAAGACTGCCCTATGAGTTGTATAATGCATTTGACCAAGCAAGACCAACTAACTATTCTTTTTGACATCAAATCAAATAGGGAAAATGAGGTGTGACGACGGAAAATTAAAACAATTCACAGATAAAATTCACAAAAATCCAAAAAAAAAATTCACAATTCGCATGTCATCTTCTGGATTACTTGGCCCTGAAAATATTTTTTTTACTCTATACTTCAGTGATAATGCATTTTTTTCCGACTATTAAATAGAAGGGTTTAAGTAACCAACAACGTTTTTTGGAGTAAATTTATGTAAAAATTATACTTCGTTCGCCCCGTTGATTTCACTGTACCTTGCCAACCTTTGCGCAAATTGATCGGAATCTTCGGAGATGATTCGTTCGCATCCGATTCGTGAGTGCGAAATCGAGAAGCGACGCTCTCCTAAAACCCATAACATTTATCAAGAACGTAAAATTTCTATTTCATTGCAAAAATATCGGTAAGAAGCGCTATAAAACATCCTCAGCATCAAATTTCTATTCTTTTTTTTTGATCACTTCCTTCTGACCTCACATCTACATTAGTCGTCTTTTGCTTTTCCAATTATTTCCGCGGTATGTATTGGAGTGGGACTTCTCTTACTCAGCGGCCTATATGAGCATTACCGGAACTAAACTTTTCTTTCACTTTACCATCCGTTGCATCTCCACCACCATTTATATCAGCGTTTTTTTTAGGTTCGGCAGTTGGAATTGCGGAATTTTCTTCCTTCCTTGGAGACATTTTTAAAGTGATGCTTTTGAAAACAATTTATTTAATGCTTCCAAATCGGTATTTTCAATCTGTATTAGTTATAAAAAAGAGGGCAAATCTTCGAAGTTATATAATATTCCTCAACCAATTTTTTGCTTATACAACTCCATCTTGCAACTTATTCAGAGAAAAGTTATCATGATGTAAGATTAAAAAAAAATACTGTATTGCATACATTGATTGAAAAGATCAAAACCATATTCCTGCAGGAAATATATTTCACGAAAAATGTTAACGCAATTATTAGGTATTCCAGAACTATCGAACTTCACATCAAGTTAGTCTTCCAGTCAAACAGTGTATTTGTATATACACAATCAAACATTCATTAGGAAGCTCAGAATTTCGGCAAAAAAGTAGTCCTTCGGTAAGGTTGCTACGAAATTATAGTTTTAAGTTGAAAAGAAAAAAATGGACATCTCATAAAGATAAGAAAAATCTTACTTTTCAGATTTTTCGCTTTTCACAAAATTCTTCATTCGCTTTTTACGATCTTTCTTAACCAATACAGATTTTTCCTAAATACGTGCCATTTCAATTCATGCTAATCTCATATCAGAAAAAAACAGTAATCTCATTATCAAAATGTATTAAGAAATGCATACTTTAGTAGACGCAGAAATGCCGGAGCTCCCAGCATCTTCCATCGTATCCATATTGTAATCCGATTGTTCACTCGCTCTTTTCTTTCTGCTTTGACCTTCCGATTCAATTTTTGGCATTATTTTCTTCAAACAGCTTTTACGTCCTAAATGATCAGGAATATCCTGAAGATCCTGTAAAATATGCTTCCAGCAATGTCTAGTATTAAGTTATAATATACATAAAAAATAACTTATACAAAGGCCTTTGAAAAATAACCTTTTTGCTAAAAGTGTAACAAACTAACGGTTCACATTGCCATAAAAGAAATTTTTGAATTTCCATGAAATCTTAAGAAAGTCATGAATATAAAACCTCGTTCATGTTATCATCGGTACTGCCACCAGTAGTGTCACGTGAAGCATCACCAACTGAATTGAGTACCCACGCCACACGTCTCATCTAAAAAATAAGAGAAATTTTAAGCAATGGAACTTTACTTTAATATATATAAGTGAAGTTGAGCTGTATACAATGCATGTATATCGTTGTCTTCTTTTAATCATAGCCAATCCTCAAGTTTAAGCCATCACTGTTTTAATCACCTCTATTATCATAATGCTAATAAATCACACTACAACACAGATAATATATTTGTAACCGGTAAATTATTCGCTTGTATCTCATTTTTTCCGGCTAGATCTTTGGGACTGACGTTCTTTGTGGATTTACGCGATCCACTGTTGCTTCGGGTAGTTTTTTCTGCAGGCTTTCTGAAATGCATCATGATTGCAATACCGACTTATTTTCAAATATGTCAAGAGATAAGTCCATTAAGCAGAGAAATGCTGCTTAGCGTTTCTCCTGAACCTTTTCTTGTTCGAGAGAAAAAAACTTTCATTTACCTCTTTTTGATTACATTCTTATGTATAGTGGATTTAACAGAACAACCGATTTCTGTTGATTTAACGCGAGCTTTCGCCTTCGACTTCATTTTACCGCAAATTATCTCACCAAAAAAGGGAAATCTTTGTGAAGGTGTGACAATGAAGTACAGGATACAAAAGCATCAAATGGCGTGACAGGTGAAATTTACAAAAAATTTGCTACGTGACACAACGAAATTGCAGCAATTGATTAAGAAATTTCCATAACAATTCGATAATGCATTGCGATAAGAAGGAATACATAGACGTCACAACAATGCAAACCAGATGAGAATAACCAGCGAAGAATCCTTAAGGCAATCACTTTAAACAAGGTATGTTGAGCTTTGTCATAAATCAAAATTAAGGGTTTGACTTTAAATTCCATTTTCCAGATCCATTTTGGCAACCATTCCTCATATTCACTAATAATATTTCAATTGACTAATATAGTGGTGCATCTCAGGTATGTTAACAATAAATTTAATTTGCAATAAATTATCTGTAAAAAGCGCATCTATAATAGAGAATGAACTTCGCAAAGTTCATTCTCAGGACGCTCAAATCTCATGGACCAGTTTTGGGTACTTTACAAACGGTAATTTGAGGGCTAGACAACAAAATCATCGGGGTTTCTGACAATCGAATTGAAACTTATGCCTACCAATAGCTAAAGGTCCTCAAAAAGACGAGATAAGGAATGTTCGAACAAAAAGATCGAGGCAGTTCAGTACCCTTCCAGTTCACACATTTCATTAGGTTCGAAGTATTGTGAGACTTCGTGTGAAACTAAACGGACGAGTAATTTTGGGTTAATCCAGTCCTGAAAAATACAAATGGGGAATGTTATCCGACCATTCACAGAACAAGAGTGTAGCTATTCCAGATGCTCCGCCCAAAATTTTCGCGCCACTTTGAGATTCGAACAATGTTTCTGTGAAGTGGAGTGATTACAGTGTGAACTAAGGCAGTCCTAAGAGATTGTCTGTCTGTGATGGCAAAAAGCATGAAATCTTCTGAATGGAACGTACGAACGGTTGATTGTTCTTCGCCACCAGCTGGAGATTTTGTTTCAAGCAAATTGTTTCCTTTCATCTTTTTCAAAATTTCCTTCCAAACTACATAGACAGACAGACACACATATATATAAATGTACGCGCACACATGCACACGCTCGCATACATCCACACGTATACATACATACACGCACATATATGTACACATGCACACAAGATACACATATACACACACATACACACACACATATATATATATGTATATATATCCCATCACGTCTATTATCGGCTACGGGATATGTCACAGTCATATCTCCCGGAGTAAACAGGAAAGAACGCCAACCTATCCGCACCCTCGCTGTTGCAGTATATTTGCTAAGTGCCCTACACTGAAGGGAAGAATGGATGACTTCATCCTGAAATTGTGTTCTTATTCAAGAACGCTTTTCTTTCACTCTCACTTCCCTGACATGCACCACATTTCCCTCAAAGAACATGTTATATTATGAGATGAATTAGACATTCCTGGAAATTCCGATGCCTTGCTGTCTGAGTCCCGCGACATCACGTGAATGAAAAACTGCAGTTAAACAGTCTCTGTGATAGCAAACACCAATAGCATTTTATTTATAAATGATATCAACTTGGATACATGATATAATCAGTCAATTTCATCCAACACTTATAATTGCGAGGTAAAATATCACTCTGCATCGCGGCGTTAAGTGAAAGTTCCTGAAAGTAAAAGTTACCATTCAATGTTAAGGCAATTTGAAATACCGAAAACAAATCATAACATTAATTAATAACTACCGCATTTAACGCACAGTTTGTTTTTCAAGCCTCTTTCCTCATAAAATTTACAGATAATCTGGAGCAGGAACATATATAAGGACAGTACTTGCAATGCTACTTTACTTCAACGAGTTAAGTAAACAATATTAGTGAAACTTGCTCTAATCCTAAACTACTGTAACATAATTGCCAAAAACAATAAAATCAAAGCAGTAAGCAGTATCAACATAAACAAAAATAATTCCTTAAAAAATACTAAAACCAGGTCCTAAAACCAGGAAAAACTGATGATACAACCAGTTCTTTAGGCTATAGAATTTCGCTTTGTCCGAATATACCAAAACTAGTTATTTGGGTATCATTTTCCATCTACGAATATTTTGGATACGGCTCATCTTATAATTCTGTGGTATTCAAAACTGATGTTCCCTTTGAAAATGCCATATACAAGTTATCAGAAGTTTTTGTTTGTTTTAGAAATCTCAGAAGTACTGACCCAAAGATTTCATTGAGGATTAGAATTTCGATTACTAGATAGTGAAAGAAAATTAGAAACAGCTGAAAAAGCAATCACCTGTTTCAGTAAAAAGAGACAGTAACAAAAGTGTAATAAACAAACAAATTAAACGGAATGGTCTGTATTACAAGTCTTCTTGACGATGTAAAATCCTGCTCCCATTACGATCACTCATCCAAAAAAGATGACATCCTAAATGGCCGAAATACCGAAAAACCTGTGTGTGCTTGCAGTTCTTTCTTCGTGAACAATAATTTGTAATATCTTACAAGAATAATGTACTCAGAAAACACTGACATGCGATGATAACTGCATAACTTAAACCAGTTACATCATGCATATCAGATATGTATTTCGCTCGCTACTGCTACACAGCATGTTCATACAAACAAAGCCACCTAAATTTTAAGGTTTTTACGTCAAGATTAATTTGTAAGTCACCAAAACTTATGCAATTAAGAGATGAGGAATATTTAGCACACACTATATTTTGAGGGGAAATAATAAATATCGAACATTTGAGTTTTACTTACTGAAATACGCTTATCATATGTTGAAATGTATCATGACCAAGAAGGAAGTCTATGACATTTGAACTACATCACTTTACAGCCCACTAAACAATAAATAGTTGTCCGCTCCGGTTCAGAAAATACGGAAATAAAAATAAACACAGTAAGAAAAACGAAGTTACAAATTAGCAAACTTGCCAAAATTGATGAAGTCGCTATCCAAACAATTCATTCCATAACAAAAAAAGTCTGAGAACCGCCTAGAGCAACTACACGTATGCAGATGAGTAATTAAAATCACTGATAAATACGTTCGCTTTCAATAGGAGATAGGAGCCTTCAAAGCAGTATTTGCTCTTTTAGATGTTTTTGATAGCATGCAAGCATCAATCATTAATATGAGACGAAAAAAAATTTCAAGATACTGCTGTGAAATAAAATAATTATAGTCTTTTAATAGTCTCTTTCAAGAAGTTCACTTCTTACCATAGACAGATTTCGAATTCGAACTGTTTGGAAAAACAAGATTAATTTCTCTAAATCAGTTAGTCTAGATTTTACTAATCCTTTCAAAAGAATTGGTCTCTAAAAGTATTTTTCTGTAGATCGATACTTTGCGGTACGCTAAAATCATATTAATGATAGAGTAGCAAAAAAAAAAAAACAGTTTTGATGATCTTTACTAGTCAGTCTGTTCTCAAAAAAATGCAGGACTATAAATGTACTAAAATTTTACCGGAGAATACACATTTGTAATGCAACACATTCACTAGACGATTTTAGAACTAAAAACACGCAGAGGTCAAGAGAAGTGTAAAATAGCTGAATAAAAAGCTAAATGGACTACTTTTTCTGACGACAGGTATACCAAGCACAAGATTATTCAAAATTTTTCCAAACAACGCACCCCCCATCCGCAGCCTACAAAAATACAGTAGTAAACAAAGTGAAAATGTTCACACCAGATTTATCTTCTCGGGTGTGCTTTAAATACTCTTCATTTCCGTTTTGCCTGCGTCTATGGGCATTAAAAAAGCCACTGTTATAACTTCGTGATTTCGATGGACAAGAATTCGAATTATGCAATGCAATATTTTTCCGGTATCGTTGCGCCTGAAGATTGTAAACTGAAGTTCCTACCGACCCGACTTATATCCTTAATATCTATGCTTCCTCAAACTCTATTATTTAATTGGCATAACAAAACGTCATAGTCGGGTTGAAATCTTTCGAAACTTATATACACTTGCTCTCACAATACTGCGTTTTAGAAGTAAAATAATTCATAGTGAAAGGAACATTGCACTAAGTAGTGGAAAGCTTTCGAAGTTTTTTAAAAGACCGCCAATAGCCCTCTATTGGGTGAGGAATAAAAACATCCGAAGGTCAAAATAAGCCAAACTCTTCAGACGAAGAAAAACAGAATGATCACCTGCTGAGTGCCTTGTTTAGGTCGAACCGAAATTTTTTTATTGAAAAGCTCAATTCGATCAAGCATTTCACATGCAAACAGGACACTTACTTCATGCTTAAATACGATCAACGCATAACGATGTGTTGAGTTAGAGTCACGATTATTGCTCGTACGCAGAATAATTGTATCGAGGGGTCCCACCTTAAAAATATTTACCCTTACAATAAATTTTAGGGTTAATGTCAACCTAATACACAATAACAGCAGCAATATGTAAATGATTAATCCGATTTCACATAATTAATAAATTGTATCTAAAAACAAAGAACATACCTGACTGAATAGTTCCTTCAGAAGTTCCTCAGTGACGTTTTCATGGAGACTGCACACATAACAGGTCCGTTCACCTGGGTCATCCATCCCTTTAGCATGCACGGTGTGTCACGCAATACAATTAAAACAACTAAACTTGTAAATAATTGATCAAACATTCAAAGCCAATCATTAAGTTATATAAAAGCAAGTACGCCATTTCTACTCTTGCAAACTGGCATCTCATCCGTCATACAGACTTCACTCAATTAGAAGTTAGCTAACGACTCAAACTCCTATTTTCGTTTCCAGTACACTAAAAACTTGGTGACGTCCTTCAACACATTACATGGAATGAAATGAACTGATTCAGCACCCCGAACTAACATTCTGTTGTCAACGATCCCATTAACTTTAGTTAGACCGTTTCTTGATAAATAACGGTCAAGAGAAAGATATAGATATCGAGCCACCACGAACTTGAATTCTAGCCCGTCTTAAATGAATAAACACATTACGGAAGAAACCAACCACACAATAGCGGCCGGGCCAGTTACACGATATTAGCCGGGTAAAACATTTCGGAGACAAAAAGCAAACCGAAGTTGAAGGAAGATTCTTCTATCTGTATCTTTCCCTTGTCATTCTTTAACAAAGTAATGTAGGATAAGATCGCAACATTTCTTATTTTTCTCATTCTACAAGACTGTAAATAATAATAGCGTCGTGCTTTTCAGAACGTTATGTTACATCACCATATCATGGGGTGCAAGCTATGTGCGTCGTCTATTATCAACGTTCCTCACACATAAAAGGCTGTTACACTCTCCAACAAAGTCTTGCGACTAAGACACACTAGACAGTAAGAAAACATACTGCTTATAATACACAAATAAGTTCAGGATACCTGAGCTTTTTTCAGTAGCGTGGCTAATCGTACTGCTCCGTTAACCCTATCCTACCACACTATCTTTGGATTTTTGACTATCAAACGAACTGCATGTCTGATCTCATGATTGCTACCGCCGTATCTTAGTAGGGTTTTTGGAGAAAAACAATTGCTAAAACCCGTATGGATCCAGAGAATTTAACATCCAACTGCTTGTTTCACTTTATTAAAATATTCATAATACCGTATTAAACATGTTGTTACAGTGCTTTTAATGATTATCGTGAATTTGCACTGTATCAAAACACCATAGCTTTTCCAACACGTGCAGTCCTATCCTGCTTACGAACAGAAAAAGCGAATTTTATGTCACATATTTTCATCATAAGGTCAAATATACACACGCACAATTGTTGCAATGATTACAAACAATATCGTTCCGGAGCCAATACTAGTAACTGCTATTCAATCAGCATTTTTAGCTCTCACAACTAAACATTTTGCGCATGTATTCAGTTAATTCATTCTCGCACAGTATTATTTAGCGCTAGGGACAACTTACTGAGAAAATAATGTAAGGAAGCATTAATTGGTTAGAAAAGCCAAAACATTTCAGTTTGTGTAAAAGCTCACTACACAGCCATTCTTACAGCGGATAAGACAGTAAAAAAGGAATAAGTTATTGAAACACACAGATGCTGCGTTATATCCTGAAGTGACTACTGAAAAACACCCACCCATCCCACCCACACTCACATCTACACACACACACACACACACACACACACACACACAC
>UPTC01000361.1:0-14758 GCA_900537255.1 Acanthocheilonema viteae
ATAACTAGCTGGACATGTCCAGTATATCCTTATTTACAACATTTCCATTTTCTAGTAGCACAATTTATTTACTCCAAAATTTCTACACCTTTCTATCACTTACATTTATCCTTTTCCCATGATATCATTTATCTGAAGATGCAATATGCGCGTCATTTAAACAATATTTGTTTTAATTCATGATTAAATAATTCAGTTTCGGTTAAACTCGTAAGTCTAATGCTTAATTCTGGCTATTCCTTTTAAATTTCGTAAGTCACAGATAATAGAGTATTACAAAAGTTTGACTGATATCGCGACATGTAACAAAAGAATATATGCCGCCAATCCCAATCATTAACTAGAATTTTACTTAGAAAAAAAAAACAAACATGAAAAAGTCAAAAAAGAAAAAATGAAAAAGTCAAGTTGAACAATACAAAGCATAACAAATTACCACCCATGAATTCACTCCTCGTGGCATCAGAAAATTATTCGCTGTTATGGGCAACTGTTTTCCAGCAGTCAGACTGGCAACCGGAGCATGTGGAAGTGGTAATGCGGATGGGCCTGCGACACGTGTTTCTGACTGTGGATTTGAACTTGGTGGCCAATTATAAAAAGACGAGCTGCCACTGTTGTCCAACAAACTTTTCTTGCCCTGGAACATCATTTAATAATAAAAAGATTTAAAAAATGATTGTTATTTTAAAGATATCACCACGAATCAGTAGTCACTGAGCACTAAAAAGATCGGAAACTTAATCCCGGCTTTATCAATTTAATTTGTAGTAAAATTTCGTAGTCCTGAAATTTGAGAGCACGCTGATTTGGCTCCAATTCCAACTGAACCATTTTCCAATTATGAACCAAGAAAAACATATTCAGCAACAAACAGAAATCAATTTGTTAATCCGACGTCTATCTGACAAATAATATATTCAATACAACCTGAAAATCAACAGTTGGAGAAGGACTGCTTGGCTCTGGTGGTATACTAGATGGTGGCCAGCCATCAGTAAAATCTACAACTGAGCTGCTTGTTGAAGTGGTGATCGGCTTATTACGACGCTCCATACCAATTGCTCCTGGACCACGAACTAAAACAAAAACATAATGCTACCCATAATTCAAATCAATTGACACTCGGATCTACTTCGGTCAACTACTCAATTTTAAAATTGAATCTGACACTCGATATGAACTCATTGACAGTTCGAAATAAATACCACTAACAAAATATATAAATATACTCCCTTCCTTCCCTTATCTCCCTTATTCATTTCTTCTCGCTTCTCTATTTTTAAATTATAAGCATATTTGAATGGTGCGTGAAAAAATCTACAAGACCTACAAAAATAATAAAAAAATAGTATCATATATGATAAAACCAAAAGAATGTTTAGTCAAAGTATGAAAAGAGTGTCAAATGAATGACAAACATTGTCCAACAGGTGCAGGTGTTGTACACAGACTTCCAGATGCTGATGTTTGCGTTGGTGAGTTATCCGACGGATAAGCACGGATTGCATTAAGATGTTTCACGGAATTTGAGTCTGATAGCAGCGACGATATCATTACATCTGCCTTTCCAACATCTGACACTAACCGTGCTAAATTTAACACAATAACTACGTTAAATCAAGCAATTTTGCGTAATCACTTTATCATTATGGCAATACCTGCAGAATTTCCTTTCGAAAAAAATGGCGAAAATGGATTGGAAAAAATCGAACTTTGCACTTCTTTCAAGAAATCCAACTATATTTAATATGACCAGCAGCTGTACTAGCAACTAGCACGTTTTTTTTCTACTGAAATTATTCAGTAGTTTATTGATCCTCGAAAGCAAATTTTCTCAATTTTTCAATACACAAGACTTACTGTTGATATCACCAACAATACTGCTCAATTTGTTGTAAAATTGGACGTATGGAGTCTTGCTGAACGTAAGTTCTGTCGTACTACTCATATCAGGCATACTACGTGTAAGAGCTGTCAGTTGTTGACGGATTTTCTTTCGACTCACAAGAACTTCTACTGCAGAGCCCTTTTCCACAATTCGGTGAGTAAAACTGTAACACTAGATCATTATTAGTGGAGTGATTCATCAATCTTATTGCTAAAGATGTAAGTGATAAAGTAAGGTTTTGACGATTCCAACGATACCATTTGACTAATTAGAATGTGGACCAAGTCCCACATTCTAATTAATCAAGTAATACTGTTGGAAAAAATGAAATATAATATTATAAAGTGCTTCATTTTTAAGCAGAACTTATTACTACTAGTTCAAATTTGACTAACGTTGATTAAATGGCATGATCTAGCAAAACTGTTCGTGACTCACAAAAATTTTCCCACGACAAGTTTTAGCAATTTATGCTTAAGATGCAATAATTTAATTTACGCTTAAGATGCAAGAATTGTATTACTATATATACTTACGCAACAGCATCGGCAATTTTCACGGTGGTAACATTAACTCGTCGATTCAGATTATTCAGATCTGTTTCCTGATCATCGCGTGATTTATCCAGTTTACATAACAAATGCTCCTTCATTGCATCCAATGCTTTATGATACTCACTAAAGGTATCTTCTATTTCTGTTTTAATTGCTTCATACTGTTCAGTAAGAACGCGCTGGCGGGTTGGCACAGAATTACAAGCAGCTTCCACAGTTTTTGACTGCAAAATAAAGGGTGACGTCATTAAATGAATTACAATCTAGTATTGTAGCACCTGAAATGGATGAAAAATAATGGACCAACGTAGCAATGAAGCTAGTGACTGGTGCAATAACAAACTCGAACGAATCAGTAATGCCATTTGTTATCTTCTTGAAATATATCATCAATGTTCCCCATAGAATGGGCTGGAGAAATCCGTGAAAATTAGTAAAATTCATAAAGTTTCCGTAGTTAATATACTAACCTTGGCTTCCGCCCCATTCGCAATATCCTTTAGTTCGAGTCTGACCAAATTAGCTACTGTTTCATCGATATTTACCAAATTATGGTGTCTGATGTCAGCATGATCTGCATGGCACTGTCCACAAATTGGTGATTCACAAGTAGCACAAAGAAGTGAATATGGCATTTGGGGATGCAACACACACATCACTGGATCACGAGGCAATTCCGACGGATTCTGTGCCAATTCAGTGTACGTTAATACCTAAACATGGTTTAAATCTATGAAGGCGCCAAAAGGTACTTCTAGCATTACACCAATCCAATCTCAGAAAATATGGGACATTGGAGTTGCACAGCGAAACCCAGCCATACCGTGTGTCCATCGAATAATTTCATATCACGATGTGCTTGATAACAATTTTTGCACAAATCACTTGCACATTGCTTGCACACGGCCATTGCAAGCTGTTCACTCTTACATGCACGACATGTCCGTGTACCTTTTACAGCGCTTACACCATCAACTTCATGCAAGCGAACAAAATCAAGCAAGAGGTGATTCACAAATCGGACATCATTTCCTACGTGACTTTCCTGAAACATCATTTTGTCGATTGAATTAAAAAAAAAAACACAATTTTTTAAAAAATAAAGATCAATCTGTGAGAGGAAAAGTTTTACAATCTGTGCACATTTTCTCCGAATTAGGATATACCAGAAATGTCTTCCAAGATTCGTCAATTCAGGATAAAATGTGCTGGAAATGAATAACGCAAGCAAAATTTCTGTTACTTTGCTAATTGTATGCTACAGTTATTCGAACAGAAAGACTTATTCAGCAACCTGATGGCACGTTGGACACCTAATGACTCCTGGCGGTGTTGGCCTCATCTCACATGTGCTTTCTAGTTCGAAATCCATCGTTAATGCGATTCTTGCACGCTCTGATTCACCTTCTCGTCGTCCATCCAGTTGGGCTATTATGCAATCTTCACACATTGAATGAAGACAATCCAATACTCGAGGCTAAAATCGACACATATAATTAAATACCAGAAATATACAGAATATCAAAAACTTGAAATTCCAAAAATTTTATACTATATTGACACTGTTATTAATCAGTTCGCAGTATTCAATCTAGGAAATTCATACAAATTACAATAAAGATCAATTTTCAGATAACTACCTCTAACAGAAGAAAATATGTATCACTTAAATACCTTTCTATATTGTTTGCCGCAGTATGGACAAACAGAACTGTCAACACTTGGTATCATTCCGACATCAAGTAATGGACTTGGTGATCGCGTCGAACTTATGTCATTTCCCATTATATTCGTACTGGAACTGATCCCCGCATTTTTATCATCCTTTAGTGATGGTGGACTTTCTGACTGTAATAATTTTTGACTGCATTAACAAACAGTCTAGTTCATTCAAATCTCATTAAAAGTAAAAAATGTCAGTAATAAAATATATTGTTGGAGCATTGCTCGAATTCCAGCACTTTGTTTCGTTCTATCCCTTCCTGGTGGAAGGCTTCTGCACTTTTTATGAAAATCTGTAAAAACACCTCGAATTTCTAACAAAATAGATAATTAAAAACTAAAATATCAAAATAAAAAACTCAGTCAATGCAATATATGAAAAAACATTCTTTACAAAGCCTACAAAAAAAAACCTAGATGTTTACTGATTTTTCATAAAACAACAAAAAGCTAAGTAATAAATGTAATGTAAGCAGTCGCAGTGTATCAAAAAAGTAAGCGTGTGTCGTGCTTTTCTTTCCAGTCTATTACCCTCTACCCGATCATCCTACTTTTCTTTTGCAAAGCATCATATTCGATATAATGTAAAATATCATACTTTATCATCTGCAACTCCGAAAATATAACTGTTCTGCTGCTGTGACGAGAGATCTAGCGTTGCTGCAGTGGTAGTTGACGGTGTCATCACTGGCGCCACAGTTGTCCCACCGTTTTCCTCCATTAATCCATTGGCATACACTTCCATTCCGTTCCGGAAATAAACTTCCTTCTATTCAACTGTTTGCAGATCAGTTTGTTGCCCACACTATCTGATTTCCTCTTTTTAAGCCGTGCGGAACTTACTCGATGTTTTTTTGATACATAAATATGAGGCGGAAACCTAAAATGAATGAGTGCAGGATATGTAATTATTGCACGTAAAACGTAACCTGAAAAGGGCGGGGAAAATCCGATCCATTCTACATAACGGAGTAAATGTATGTTGAACATTTTTAGTTAGTGATATTGATGATAATCCAAAGGATGAATTTAAATAAGCAACTACACGTGAGAAACCATCACCAATCGCTAATTTCTGCAAAGACCATTTCCAATTAAAAGACTACGCTAACTCTATATGAGCGCGACTCCACGCAGACGCACGTAACGGTATTATATGAAAGAAAGGGTACGGTATCGATCGCATTCACTGTGTCAAAAACCTCATGCTTGTAGCAGCGAAAAAGCCCCATCAATAATCAGATAATGGAATAGCTTGTACGTTTGTTGTTTAGAGATAATGATGCGGGGAGAGAAGGGCAAGTCGAGCTATGTGCATGTCCTGAGTTCCGGACAATCACCGAAATACAGGTATCCAATTGTAACGCAAAGTAAAAGTAAGTTTCTTTTCTCAGTGTTAAAGTGTGTAGATAATATTGAATGATATTTGACGTTTGACCAAAAATGGATTGAATTCCTATGCATACATCAATTTTCTGGATGGGGGCGTTACATTTTTAATAAAATTTATTGGTCGAACATAAAAGAGGAAACATTTTGAAACAAGAAAACATCAATAAGGTAACGAATGAAACAGGGATATTAAGAAAATGTGTTTAACTTTATCCATAACTTCAGTACCAGAAGAAAGTCTTTGGAGAATCGTGATCCAACATACTGGAAAGAATTCCGACAATTTACCATGCAGAGATCCAAATTAATACAAAAATACAGAAAATGTTGAGAGAATGGAATAACTGGTGGATTTAAGAATGAAAAAAACTTGGCAAAATTAAATTTCGAGTAGAAACTGAAAAGATAAGTAAAACGCTAAATAAAATCATGGCTTAATCTCCTGCTGAACCATTACATCCTGAATCCAAAAATGATGAGACTGCGCAACAAATACGAATCTGTAGCATTATTGAGACACTAGGAATACTTTGAATCAGTAAGCTCGAGCTTTCATCAATTTTTGCTACGAATAATACGATTGTTCATGTAGGCGAGGAAATGAATTTAAGTAAAACTTAGAATATCCGCATTTAGCAATCATTTTTAACTCCTACTAAAATAACAGTATCCTCTCTAATTTGTCAAATCAGATAAATAACCATAGCCGAGAATAGAAATGCCGCAAATTTATAAGTTAAATGGCTTTTATATGCAGATCTGAAAAGCAGACCACTTCAATCCCTTTAAAATGTTCCTCAATATCTTTCAATTTTCCGTGTGGCACAGCTATCGCGCGGCAGCATTTCTTGTCGTCGAACAAATCAAGAATAAAATTTCTACTGCATTCCACCACTTCTCTCATTTTTGCATGCCAGATTCGATCAATGTACTCCCTGAAAAAAAAATACTTAGAATTAGAAATATAAAACACTACCAAATAAAAAATAGTCCAGCAATTACTGCTTATTATTTCTCTCTTGAAATCGAGCCATGTCACGGCTATTGATGGTCCTCCTCTGCTCTTAATCCATAGATTCAATTTGGGACTTACCTCAATTGATAACCTTCACTAACGAAACTAAGAATTAAAACTTCTTTTAGTAACAAATTTTTCTCGTTTGCTCGACTTGGTCTAATTTAATTATCGTGATTAAGCCGAATAATTTGATGTAGCCTCTGCATTTGACACAACAATATTTATACTATGCTATTGCTATTAATCATAATGGTTGATAAAATAGAGAGATCGCCGCTGTTGACTGTTCTCTAACAAAGATAATAAAATTCATAAGGTATTTTAAAAACAGTTTACAGCCAAAATTGATGTGACAATTGTCGGAATTCGTTGAAAACAGCTCGATGTGCAGCATTAATTACCGTATCTTCGGCCTGTATTATCTCTGATATGAAGCTTCGCTTCGCTGCTTCAAACTCATTCTCATCTACGCGCTCCAATTCATTGAACTAAATTTTCTACGGTGCAGTAATCAGTAAATTTCAAGTGATAAGACTTCTCTGACATAAAAATTCCGAAGGTGACCGTATTTTTCTCTTAACTCCCTTATTTCAAATAGTAATAAATGCCGATTTCTGAATAATATGCATGAAAATTCTAACCACAACTTCCTTGGCCTTTTCATAAGCTTGCTCGAGCTGAGCACTTCGATAAATACCAAAACTGAGCAGCTGGTTATCCAGATCTACATCAATGCCTACGCTATATGCTAAGCCATTTCCACGTATCGCTTTAAATAAGATACCCTCCATTTGTGATAAATATTGAGCAATGAGTTGCACAGCTAATCCTTCTTTGCTACCCAGTTGATATTTGAATGGTATAGACTGCAAAAAATATTAACGAATTCCTGCCAAGTTACTGCTGTTCAATTCCTATTCAATGCAAGTTATTAATTACCCCACAACTAGTAAGAAATTTGCTCCATATCAAAATAGTAGTCTTCGTTATCATAAAGCAGAAACAAAATAATGGATTCGAAACCTCATTCATTCATAAATCTTTTCCACCTACGATTTACCTTTTACTTCATGAAACTCATTTTTGACCTCATTGATTGGTGGACAAATAGACTGACATAGTTCAAACCTTTATGATTCGCCATACGGTAATCAACATAATTAATGTAAACTTATGTATCATAAAATATCTGTGATTGAAGCATTAAATATCAAATTTTTTGACTTCCAGCTTCAATTTAATTTATACTCACAATCTTCAATTTTCAAATATCACATTTCGGTATTTCCTGATTTTAAACTTGAATCTCATTTATTTTCAGTTTTCCGACAATCACTCTATTTTCTGTTCCACAGAAATAATAAAATAATTAAATGGCTATACTTGTTTAAGAAAAGATGATTCAGTGGCAGCAACAGCAATGACACGCTGCTTTCCAAAATTATCATATATTACTGCTTCTCCAGGAAAATTCTAAAATTATTGATAGAAATCAGTTTATCGCAGATGCAGTATATAATAAACAAGAGAGTTTTGCGTACTCATCCGTAGCGAACCGTTATGAAAAGTTCGGAATATATGAATTTAAATTTAAGGAACAATGAATCTGAATGTGAATTATTACAATTGGTAGACATTTGCATACTCGAAAGAATATAAAAGTTATCTAAGTTTCACTTTTTGTTCTCGTGTTTACTTTGCTCTGATATTTTTTTAATCACAATAAAGAGTTCTTGTTCGGTTACAATAAAAAATTAACTTACTCGGAAACTTGTAGAAAGCTCACATATAGATTTACGGTCACGATAAAGCCATGCAAGACTAGTCGGTAAAAAGGGCATAATTTTCTCCGTGTTGCAAATAATGTGCACATTTATCGGAGCATTTATTAATGCTTCACGTAGTTTCTCCAGTTTACCGACAACCTATAAATGACAGAATAAAAAATGACAGAATAAACTGACAGAATAAAAAAGTTTTCTGATATGTATAGGACATATTAACATCGTCATTTATTCCATACTTTGCTTCTTCAGATATAGTCAATGGTTATCAAACTGATATGGAATCAAGGAAGAATAATAAAGAAATGCAGACCCGAAAGTCGGAAGACGGCTAGATGTACTTGTATGGTCTGCAGAAGAATATGCAAGTCTGTCGTCCCTCCTTGTTGGCTTTTGTATGTGATTTAATGGTATTTTAACTGATTTTGTAGGATTATTCAAAAAAGTTGCTAAAAATTTTATATAAAATTCAAAGAGGAACAAAGACAATCTAGAAATATCAAGTAATAAAGAAGTACTTACGTAGGTGGGATTTTCTTTAGTTAACATGAGCACATTTTTATGGAATTCCTCTAACTGGACTAAACCATACATATAATCGTTGCTATCTAAAGTTACAAACAAGTTTGTGGCAAAATATATTAATGAATATGATCTTGCATTAAATTCCTGTTAAAAAAATATGATCTTGAATTAAATTCCTGTTAAAAAAAATCTAAGTATTCCTTATTAATATTTTGAGCGCAATAAATTAAATTCCCACTCAAAATCAATCTTAAGTTAATTTCACATCCCAACTGTGGAAACTCATACCTTTATGGAATATGGCATTATGAAGAATAGCATTTCGCATTTCACACCCATCTCGCTTTTCTTCATCAGCTTGACCTATCAAGCTTTGAGCAGCTACTTTCGCACGTTCTGCTTCAAAAGTGATTCCTTTAACAAAAGTCGTAAGCCATGACAACATAGTGACATATCGTTCGGGAACAGTCTAAAATATGACAATCAGTTTTGTAACATAAACTCTACAATTTTAAATTTTATTCAAAGTTTTCTTAGCATCTTCTTTGCTTCTATTTTCTCATTTTCCACTCACTTTTCTATCTTTATTTCTAAAAGATACTCTGGAATAGATTATTCTTTAAGAAGCAGAATTTTTTTAAAATAATTCGAATTTACAAGTTGCACAGCTTACTTTTAAGGTAAGTGAGCAAAACCGCTCAAAATGATTTAAAATACCAATAGTTCCGCAATATGATATCAAATCCCGAGTGTACAACTTTGCTATTTCACCATACGATAATTTCTAAAAATGCATACGAATTCAAAAAATTTGGAAAGTGATTTTCGTGAATATCTAAATCCCTGAAAGAAACCACATTATCATTACTTCCATGGTACTGAGATTTTCAATCGATCTTCACAGAAAATTTTTAAATCATAAAATACAGTCAAAAATGGCAAATGTTAAAGAACATATTCCAAATAAAACATATCTAAAATAAACGGATGAACTCAAACACTTACTCTACCATCCACAACAGCCGAACTCTGAAACATCAATTCAAAGTAAAGCATCATCCATAATCGCAATTCTAACGGTATAAGCTTCGTATCCCAAACCAACATAAACTAAAAATGTCATTTATTAAATTAATATTAGCAGTTATAATGCAAATAATTAACTGTAATATGCTCCTATTTTAAAACAACGACACATGAAGGAGGCGATTATATGCTGTCTAGTGACAATCTGAATATAATCAACTCAATTTCATGAACTTGTACTATATATTAAAGCTAGCCATTATATTCCATGCTTCTGGATTAGGTTATCAACAAAAGAAATCATTTAAGGAAAAAGAGAGACACACCTCAACAAAATGTGTTTCGACATTATGTATACAGACTGGCAATGGTAACTTAAATATTTCATCATTATTCTGACCTGTCCGCGCATGTAATGTTTGCACATTAAACATTGTGAAATTCTCTAGCTCATGTATCATCATTTCGGAAAGTAGTTCATATGATGGTTTTTGGACCTGAAACATCTCAAGCCGTTATTTGTCCGCAAAAGTTAAAGCTGACAGCAGGAAAAAGTATAACCTACCATTCAAGAACATAAATTTTAAAAAATACAGATATTTAAATATCAAAACATAATTCATCGTCTTCGATATTATGAGAATCATTATCATACTGATATGGTACATACAGCATTTTGCTACAATTTGTCACAAATATTTTTCAAAATATCATTTCAAGAGAAGTTGAATAATAAAAAAAAAGAACTAACTACAATAATTTATCCATGCTAAATAAAAAATACTCGCAGTTATCAAAAAAAACGAACCGTTGTTTCACGTATCGCTTTTTCTAATTTTTCGGCACATCGCCGAAGTCCGTCTTTCCCTAATTTTTTACATTGTTTCTCAATTCGTTTTTTTTCCTGAAGTAAAAAAGTTCTAGTACCAAGCATTTCATGTCCAAATTATCCATTTAAAACAAACTAAAAGTATAATGCACTATTCAAGAGCACAAAAACTAGTAAAAATGTTATGTATTTCGAACCGTTGTAGCGATTCTGGTGACTTCATCTCGAGAAGGAAAACCCATTACACAGACACATTTGTTGGTCAGATACTTACGCGCTAGTCTAATCCAATCCTCAGGTTGCAGCGACAACATCCTGCAGTATAGTCTCTTCACTACAACTCATTATTAATTATTTAAAATACAATTCATCCACGAGATTTCTAAGTCACTGAAACAGAAATTAGTAAAAAAAGGAACGTTGGGAGACACAAACTTTCGCAACTCTGTAACATGATCTAATCGCATTGGAAGTTCTTCATATTTTCCGTAAATTTGATGCATGCATATTACTTCGAAAACAAAATTATGGCAATCTGTTTCCATCTGAAATAGCATCCTACTATATTCGTTGATAAAGGAAAACACAAACATTATGGTAAAAGCACCTTTCCTCATATATAATTATTTAATCTAACCAACAAAGCCACGGCAAAACATGATAAATAAATGACTTATACTTCAATTGTACAATGCTAAAAAAGCCGATACTGCATAGAATTATTAGCACAGAAATATTTTCATAAGTAAATACCCTTGAAACACTTTTGTCAATTAAGTGTGTAATCATATTCGTCATTCGTACTGCGTCAAAACTGTTTTCAAACGTTTGTGGTAAAGTTTTGTTGAACAGTCTGGAAATTGAAAATCAAGAAAATAATTCGAAACGTAAAATATGCCAGCTTATTATAACATGAAAAGCTGTTACCAATTCCATCACCCAAAAAAGTTACAAAAATTTATCCGCGCACAGATCCTCACGCAAATATTTATTCCCAATAAAATGCAATGTAAAAATCAAAGATCACCCTCTAAAATTCTGGATTTAACCGTAGCATAAGAACGATAAAGTGAGGCTCGACTTCCTTGCTAAAATAAAATAAACAAAAGGAAACAAAAAAAAAATGATAAAAGATAGCTTGCCTTGTTTTGATGTTTTCAAGTTCATTAATAGGTACTCCGTAGAAGCATAACACTATTTCACTAATGCACTGTTCACGTATGTACAAGCGTACGAAACTTGCCAGCTGTTCATCCAGTTGCACAAAATCCTGTTCCAATGGAGAAGCAGCAGTGTCAGCCAAATAATGTGCAAGTACTCTGAGTTGTTGTAAATCTTGAAACTAAATATATTCCTATTTCAGAAAAATTCCAGAACATTGAGAAAAATGGAAATTAAAATGAAAATTATGAAATAAAAGTAGAGCAGTTCGATGAATCTACGCAAACTAGAAGTAGTTATCGAATATTATAATGTTCAAGTACGAATAACGCTTTCAAGAAATCCAGATAATAAAAGCGTTCTATTAATTATATAACTTCAAATTCTCTTAAATTAAAAAACTGCGTCTCAAAAACTTGCAGAAAATACTGTTTGTAATTATTTTATTTCATTATCAGCAGAGAATGGGTTATTCTAAGATCTGTTTCAAGTACAACGTACAGTCGATGATTTGAGAAATAAATATTGCAAAACGAACATTATTAGAGGGACCTATCCAAGCAATCTCCACTGTACCCAGTTTTTCGTCTTCACTTGGACAAACAATTTGTTTTTCTTGAGGTTCAGCGGGCATCAGCATGGGATTCTTGAATGGCTTGTTGAATAGATGTGGTACTTGCTGTTGTGATGTTTCCTCTTCAACAGAGAAAAGAAAATCAAAATGATTTTAGGAAGCTATGTGTTTCACTTATGGCACTGTCTGAATTTCAAATTATCCTGAATAAGAGAAAGAAATTTGTAATTAAACTACCGACTGATGATAAAATATGCAGCAATTTCGAATGGTCAATAGATCCACAAACAGTCACGAGCATATTGCTAATATGATAAAAATCATGGTGATATCGCCTTATCTTTTCCATATTACACGTTGTACGTAAAGCAGCCAAACGTCCACCTGTTTCCACACGATATGGATTGTCTAGATCATACTTTATAATTGTCTATTTTTTTATTGATAGTAGCCGTGTGATGATTCAAGACATCTAACATCACAGTGTAAGAATGACAACATATAAATAATGCCAAGAGAAATTTCTACTTTAAAAAAAACTTACACTCAGGATAAAATAGCTCTTTTCGTTTCCAACTCACAATGTTATTCATTTCTGATTCGTACTCTTGCATTTCACTGTAAACAACTCCTGCATCTTCGCCTTTACCATTGATGTGATGGACTTCAGTCATAAACTGAGCATCCTACAATGTCATGCTTTTTAAATAGTTTGAAATCCGTTAAATTGAGATCTGCATTCATAACTGGTTAAATAAAAAACGCTAAGTCCAGTCCAAATTTTTAAACATTTATTTACCCTCTCGATAAATTTCAGATTACAGCCATGTATATTATGCAAAAGTCTTGCAATTAAATAATGTTTAAGTTAGACAACTAGCATATAAAATTCTGGCTACTGTAAGAAGACACACACATGTAAGAAGATTGACCACTTTGACAATACAAAAATCAGCACTATTAATTAAACATTGTCAGATCTATGCAGAGATAGCACTGGACTGAAATAAAAAGAACGAATTCAAATTAATGATAATTTGAATATTTGAATCATCAACAACTGCATATAACGAACCGTTAATGTTGGCGATAACAGATGATCCAAGTAAACTGGTAAAATCTTTAGGAATCCATGACTGCCAACCTAAAAAATGTATCAGTCACTAAAAAATTTTATTTATTAATTGTAACTTATTGCGAAATGACATGTCTCGTTTAAAATAAATCTACTGCTTAAAGATGGAAAAGAAATTTATTTAGCTTCATCCAAATTTTTGCTTTCTTTCTTTTATTTTTCTGTGAATGTTTTATTCGTCGTCATGAATTAAAACAAAAGATTTGTGTTTTCGACTGTTTGGATAAGTGCATCTTAGATGATAAATTACTTACAGTAATCAATTCATAGGCAGTATGATCTTGAGCAGTAAATGCATTGGTTCCAGATGCCATACATCGATTGGCAATCAAATCCAGAATACCTTTGTACGGATATTTTTTACTGCCCATAAAAGTAAGATGTTCCAAGGTATGAGGCAAACCATCGTTATCGAGTGTTTCTGTCACTAAACATTTCAATCATTTTAGAATTTAAGCATAATTCCTCAAAATTTTTACTAACATTGAAGTAAAATAAAGCTAACCGAAGGAGATAAGACCTTTAACCAGAGGTCCCGGTGTTTCAGCAACGGCGACACGAAGTTTGGAACAATTTGACGTATAAATTACAAGTGGTATCTCTCCATTTACTTTGTAAGTCGGACCAGCTGTCCAACCTTTCTCCAATTTATTGATATGTCCTCAAAGGTAACATATTTTCATTTCTTATATTTGTTTAAATAATGTAAAAATTGGAAAAAAACAAAAAAATGTCCATTTTACCAATATTACTGCTCGTGTTCTCAAATGAAATCCTTAAATAAAAAGTAATGAACATTCGATATGTTCATTTTCATGACCAAAGTAGAATAACAAGTTGTATATATGTTACGGTACCTTTTTGTTCTGATATCCCAGCTATTATTGCGGATATAAGTAACAAATAAAAAGAAAACTAGCAGCACTACAAATAAATAAATCATCCTTTGCCAAATATAATATTATGTTATTCAATTAGAATACGATATATTATGCCAACCTAACTAACCGGTACGATGGTATCGATGCATACTGTGACGGCAGTTGTTCACCTTTGATATATAGCTATAGCTTTTCGGTAATTTATTCATTATAATAACTTAGAAGCACGTAGAAAACGTATTCAGACCACTGAATAGAAATATATG
>UPTC01000361.1:16132-42490 GCA_900537255.1 Acanthocheilonema viteae
ATCAATCCGTAAAATGAAGTAAGTGCAAATTCTTGATCGTAGCAAGAAATAGGAACAACAGTTTGTATTGCCTTCTATTGAAGAAATAGACACATTAAAAAACCAACAGAAAAGCTGAATAATTGAAAGTAACATGAGCTCGATGTTGATAATACTGGAAAGTATGGATGGTCGTATCGCTGGTGATCACAAACGTACCCGTCTTTTCGGAATAGCATTGACCCGCTTCCCCCGATCATTTGTTTATACTGCCATACAAGCTGTCCCGTTAACACATTGATTGAAGTCTATCACAAAGTAATCCAACCATTTCTCTCATCACCGAACTCCCGAGTCTAATGTTTATCCTGCCACCCTATAACAAAATAGCGTCAAAAAGTCTGGCAAAGTCAATTGATCCATTTCTCGCAAGACCGGCGTTGACAGATCGGATTCTTTCTGGTGCGGTTGTAATTAGCTGGATGTTGTCGTTTCACATTTAATTTTGAATATTCAAAATTTAGTATCTAATAAGAAATTTGATAATTTAGAAGTTTCATTTTGAAAATTCAAATTACCAAATTTTGCAGAAAGGTGAAGTGACTGAAGAATGGTGAATGTAAAGAAGGGCGTGTTGGTGCGCTGTGATCCGGCTATGCGTCAACTACTGGTATATCTTGACGAGTCACGCGCACTGGGATCAAAGTTCATAGTGAAGGATTTGGATGAAACGCATATCATAGTCGATAAGGAAATTGTACCAACTCTTGAACAGAAACTCGACCAAATGATGGAATCACTGTCTCCTGATCTTAACGACAAGTGAATTGTACCTCTAGTCATCTTGTTTTTACGATTACATTATAACATAAGAATGACGTAGTTTTGCGTAAATAATGAGATCGCCTTTACGCAAAATACATAATGGCATAATATGTATATATGTAGGAGTTTAATATGTAGAAGTTCAAAATAGTCCATCCTTGCCACTGTAATTACTGCTCATGCAATAAAATTTTATTATCTTCCAATGTGTAGTGAAATATTATGCTTTTGTTCGGCATTTTCATAGGAATGAGAGTCAGCACAAAAGAAACTTCAGCATAACAGCATGTTCTTGAGGGCTTCCAACAGCAAATATTTATTTGCTTTCATTGAAAAAAAACTCTTTCATCGTGACGAAATGTCATTTTCACATCTGACAAGGCCAAACTACGAACAATCTGCTAAAAATTTTCATCAAAAAAGTATCACTATAAAACGAACTTCCGATATCTTAACGATGATTCTTTGATTAATCGAAGCAATTGGTTCATCGGTTCATGGGCCGATTTTTATCTCATTTAGTCTGTCGCTACGCCGCTGCCGAAAGAACTAGTCGTGTTAAGCAAAAGTTATCGTTTACTTAGAAGTTCACTTACATCGAAAAAAATCCAACTGAAAAAGTATGTTCTGCATTAAAAGATCTTACACGTTTGAAACTAAGTGGTCAACAATGTAGTTTAAAATAATTTTCGCAATAGTGGGAAATATTATTTTTCTATTGCTCAGAAATTTTTTTGCAGGATGTAAGACTTATAATAAAAAAATGTCAAACTAATATCTGCTCTACGAAGCTTGCACTATTTTGTCCAAAAAATAATTGATTAGAAACAACGAAAAAAGTAGTAAAGAGATATCACGAATGAAGGATTGATTTTTCCATAAAAATTCCAGGTCTAGGAGCAAGCCAACCACATTTTGATCCTTACCTTCCACTATCATTATCGCATTATCTCGAGATTTAAGAAAGCTTAAAATCTTGAGCAGATTTTAAACAATGGCAACAAACAGAGAATGATAATTTGTTTCTCAGTTCATCAGAAAAAGAAATGGAACCCCTTTTCTTGCTTGAAATTCATATGAATTGAAGGAAAACACAGCAAATAACAGGTTAATCTGGATGAAAAAAAATCAACAACAGTGTTTGTCGAGTTTGGCTTTACATAATTCCTCGAATTGTTCATCCGTCATCATTGGTTGGTCAACAGCCAATCTCGATAACCGATCACTATGAAAATTCCCGCAACGATCCCTTTCATCACATGACATTTCACTCCAGTTTTCTTCCAATTCTTTGTTTTCTTCGTATTTCTGATGTCCATATGTATGCTCCACACGCATCTAGGAAATCTTGACAATTAATGATAGTATTTGAAAACATAGAAGTTTAAAAATTAAATTAGATTAAAATGAGGCATTCGCTAAATAAAGTGGGCTTAAATCTATGTGTATCGATGGACAGTGAAGTATACCAAAATACTCGTTCCAATATTTCGGTACTGGCGCTTAAGTACTTTTTGATTTTCTTCTTTACCATATGTCTAACCAAAAAACATGTTTAGGCATGAAATATGTTTTGCGAAGTAACGAATAGATAAATTTGGACATACTTTTATCATTTCAGCATAACGGCTGAGTTTCTGGATATCATCCATATTTTCGATTTGTTTTCCATCTGCTTTCCTCCACTCGTTGGAACGCCATCGGGATAACCATGAATTAATTACTTTCACTACAAACTGCGAATCTGTTTTGATAATTATTCGATCGAAATCCAGAGAACAAGCCTAAAAACAGTAAACTTATGTTAATAAGGTAATAAAATTGATGTCACACTCTTATAGTCATTTCAGCAGCAAAGATAAAATAACATTCAAAATGCTTTCTCGCAAATTATTTTGCTATAACAAAACTGCATTACTATCAACTGTAAAAAATGAAAAAAGAGGAAAGTATAAAAGTAAAAAAGAAATTGATTATTACTGCTATAGCGATAATAAAAAGAATGATCTTCAATAACAACAATCAATTAAAGAATTCATTACAACTAACAACAGCGTAATAACTATACAAAGTCATTACAAGAATTAATCAAAACAATAATTACTGCCATTTCTGCAAAGTCAAGACCGCTGAGTAGATCAATTTTTCATTCCATCTAACATACTATAAAAATTTTAATGTTGCACTAACCTGTAAAGCAGTTAAGCTCACTGCTTGTATTTCAGCTCGAATATTAGTCAATTTCGATCCTGTAAGTGAAAGATGAACATTACGTTCATCGTTCGGACTCCAAAATATTCCAATACCGCCTTTTCTCAATGTCCAGTCAAATGAACCGTCGCAATATACCAATGGAGCACTGCAGCATAGAATAACTTCAATTTAAAATAAAACAAAACTTCAATTCTCTAAAAATGTAATGAAATTTTTTTGGAAAAAGAAAGCAAATTTGAACTATCAAAACACATTTCAAAATTTTGAGCTATATGACAACCAGCAAACCAAATATCTTAAAAGGAATAATTGATGGTGTTATATCTACGTCCAAAATATTCATACTCAATTATGTACTATTTGCTATTGTAGAATAAAAAACAAATGCACTCAAATGTTCCACCAATTCATTACTTATTAAGTTATTAAGAAACCTCACCTCATCCACGCCCTTGTTTCAATTATTTTATCAGCAGATGAAATTTCATTATTATCGTTACTACTAACAGCTGATTTTTCCTTCCATTGCTGAACTTTCTGAGCTAATGAATCGAAATCTGGTGCTGAGGAGAATTGCTTGACTGATATTGCAGCCGATGAAATAGCATTATGAGAATAAAAGCATCTGGACAGTTTGATTAATGCTGTCATGCTGTAAATTTCAGATTACTTCTTAACGTTTTAACTTCTAATGAATCCAGAACAAAAGTTCTTGATGCCATGCTAAGATTATCTCTAATTTGAAGCATGACCATATCCGAATCTAATTTTACCACTGGAACGACGAAATAGTCCCTTGTCCTCGACCAATGATATTACTTTGTAATTCATTAATTATACCAAATTCAAATGCAATGCCACGGCCACTTATGCCTCCTCCAATGGAATGAAACAAGGGACCAGATATGGCTTGGCATACACCTACGTACACATACATATAGGCACATTGCAACATTGCCTCCCGTATATAACGAATATAGAAATTTCCTATACCCATAGTAAAACTCAGAACAAGCACACTATTCCAACCAAATATACAATTCCTTTAAAATATCAAAATTCATCCTTCTCTCACTTAACTAAAATTTTAATGGAATGTCCTGAAAGTTCAGAATATCATTCATAAATAACGTTAGCACCGTTATGTACGAAAAGCTCTTTGTCACATAGAAATTTTTGAGTAATGATTCATCCAATTCATTGAACTACATTATTTCATCATTTTTTAACAAGCACAACATTATTTCATATTAATTCGCACCAAACAAATAGAGTTCCACATACTCAGCTATCAACTTCTGAACACATTTATTAAGGAGGAAAATATAGAATTTAATAACTGTGTGAACTATTAATAACAATAAATTAAAAAGTTTTCATAAGCACTATATCACATGCCAATCATAATTATTTAGGACAGACTTTTTATTTTTTTTTAAATATAATTTCACAAAGTTGAACAACGAATTCCTAAAAAAAGCTATCAGCAGCTAATCAATCCATTTCATTAACCATCCACTGGAAGCGCTACGGTCTGGATTTAAAAAATTTTTTTAAGAAGTTCATTACTGTCAAAAAAACTGATTACAAAACATTTTCTTCAAACAATTTTTTCTTTGACCAACCAAGCATGTCTATTTTATATTTTTTTCCCTATAGTTACTTAAATACAATTTCTTCATATTTTCACTCGTCCCTTTTGAGAAAAACGTTAGAGAGATCTTTCAAATGCTTCTCAACATTATCACTCATCGGCAAAGGATTCGCCTGATCCGCTTCACAGTACAATCGTAGTACCTATAATAAGATAAGAAACGAAGCGAATCATTTATTAATGATTACATATTACAGAGAATGATCATTTTCAAACTTGGATTTTGAAAAAACAATTAGTAGCTAGTCATAACTTGCACATCTAGCTTGACTTTAAGAAACTTTACTTAAATATTTCGAAAATGATACTTTAGTTCCAAAAGTTGCATTGTCATTCGAGAATGAAAACCGTCTAGCAATTTGATCGAGGCAGCGTCCTATCGTCCAGTACTGTAAAATAAAGAAATATTATGTTGAAATTTTTAGACGTATCATGTTGAAAATTTAGATATTAAACAACTCTACCAAATTTTTCTAAATAAAACATACCTTAGAAACCATAACTGGTTCACGTCTCTGATTTTCTGTGACAAATAAAAACATTTGTTCGACAGTTGGAATCTGTAACAAAACCTGATTTGTAACTACCTAACAATAATTGTAATGATATCAATAACTTACGAACGTCAGTTTGTAATAACAAGTGATTGCCGCCGTGGAATCTAAAGGTTGTAATAAGTGACCTGTTGAGAATGAATGAAGTATAGAAACAGAAGTTCATAACAAATACTTCGAAGATCAATTAAAAACAATTATTCGTAAAAGTTTACATTGCAATTTCGAGTATTTAATTTAAGACGCATTAGTGCTATTTGATCAGCCCTTTTTTGCACTGCTTCATCCATCTAAAACGATAAATTCAAACAGTTCCAAATATTTATTTTAAAATCAAGAATCTTAAATACTGAGAATACAACAATATCTAATCCTCATTATCACAATTTCTTTTTTTAAAAAGATATTTACATAGGGAATTATTCCGAAAAAATCAATAACGATATAAAAACCTTTGACTATCTTTTATCAGCATGCAGAGAGTATTATTTTCGTTTCCTAGGACTTCATTAACTTTAATGTGAAAATCTATTTATAGAATACATATTTGTAGAATAAAATATTCTATAATATTTTAGATATTTATAGAATATATCATTAGAAATATTACGAAAAAACAAACCACTTTCTTCTTCTGCAGCGGTGAATGGATACTTGCCTCACCAATATTTCTTTTGTCATCAGCAATAATCATATTTTTTTTTAATTCTTTCTGAAGATCACCGTTAATTTGCCCATTAGCATCTTGGGTATGGCACTGATGTTCTTCTGGATAACGATGCCTGCATAATAAAGTATACTTAGTGGAAAGTGGTAAGATTTCTACAAAAATATGCAAAAAATATCTTAGCATACACTAAGAAGAAAAAATTATTTGAAAGATGAATAAAATTCCTGAACCATATGAATCGGTTTTAATAAGTTCAAGCAATTATATCCATCTTTGTCCTCACGAAGAGATTATAATCAAATCCCCTGTTTTCATGCTTACTTCAGACAGAAGTTGAATCCACAATGTTGACAGTCGATTCGGATGATCTCGGAAGTGAAACAGCCATCCTTCGAACATAAATAAGATTTCAGTGGTTTACCACTGTCATAGATGGATGTTGCTAATTGTTCAGCATTCAATTTTTTAAACTGACAATCATGATCAAATCGATGTTCACCGCTAAATGAATAATTATATATTTCAATAAAATTAAAGCTACAAAAATGATTACAAGAGTATGCTCACTCAGAAAAATATTCCACATATAACGGTATTCACATATCATGGCAGTACTTTTTCTTCTTAATATCGGAATTCAAGCTTCTTATAACTACAGACTGAGAAATTTACAGCAAAAACACACCAAAAATATTTCTCGCACGTATTGCAGAAGAACGGAGTGAAGTCTGAAAAAGTTAAAATTCCATTTCATCAATGGCGCGAATATATCAACAGAATTTTGATAATATTTGAAAATTGTAACTTTCTTCCAAAAAACTTTCAGACGAAGACCAACTAGTAACTTTAATCATCGCCGTCCATCGACCACAGCAAACTAAGAAAATTGTTCAGAAACTCTGCATTAAACATTCCTGCTTTTAATTGTGGAATCTGCCTCAAACATCCATTGAGTTATAATAATGATTATTATTAAAACGGGAAATCATGGCAACTAATTAACCGAGTTTTTTGCAGGCTTCTAATGAACAATTTCTGCCTAGTTCTGGGAACTCTGCCATTGATACGTACAACAATATAGATTAAAACATACTTGATTCATCTAAAATGAGTTTCATTTATAATATTTATTTTATAAATCGAATAAAGTTTCAAGCATATGAAATTTATTTTCCCTAAAAGTTTAAGATTTTGAGTTATGAAAAGAAATTTGTAGGTAACTGTACCAATAAAATGACAGTTCCGTCTTCACGGCAGTGTTTCGAAACAAGCAACAATAATATGAGCAATAGATTTTAAAATGCATTATTATCATAACTTACATAAAATGTATACATCCAGAAATCCGAACAATTTAGGCGCTTATATTCTTGTCCGAAACTTCTTTCTTTTTTCTAAATTTTATTTCTTCTCTTTGAATTCTTTTTGTTTAGATCCTCCAATATCTAATTTATACAAAATTCTTCAACTGCATTCCTTTTCCCAGTCATATCCTCCTCCCTTCCTCTTCCTCTTCAGCAAAAGTGAAAAAGTGCGAAATTCGCACAATTACAATACAAATTCATCATCCATAAATAAGAGAAAAAGAAAAGTGAAAGATAAATCAGCATAGGTGAAAATATGTTAATGTATAAAATAATGAATGAATAAAATCTGAAAAATTATTTACAGAAATGCCGTACAACTATGCTTAAGAGAAACACATGCCATCTGTAACTCTAATGCTAAAAGCAATTAAGAACAATTAAAGATAATTTCTTTTATATGCTATCGCGTCATTTTCTTATTTTCTAATGAGAAAAAGGAAAAGTAGTCAGAAAGAAGATGGAACGGAATACTTAAAGAACAATTACACATAGTTTGAAATTTCAAAAGTTATGGACACTAACCTGGACTTATTAAAATTTGATAAATATATGAAAAGATAGTTAAATATAATCTCATTACTTATTAACGCACAAATTTATGAGAGAACAGTATCAAGAAAAGAAACATTGAAAATGAAACTTCAACTCTCACCATTTCTTTTGAATATAAATACAGTCGCGTTATAGATTTCGAGACATTTATATCTCGTCATATTTCTTAATTTCAGTTAAATCACCACTTATTTGAAGTTTGAATAACTTGAATAAACAACTGTGAATAAATAAGTAAGCAAGTCTATACAAAATGGATCCAGACACTCATTAATCCGCTCTTAATTTAAAGGAAAATTAACTCCTTTTCACTGGGACTTGTAAAAATCCAAATTCAAGTGCCTCAGTTGTGTTCTAACGAAATAGAAGAGTAAGTGTAAATCATCTCCTCTGACATTTCTCAAAATAATCTGAACCCCAATTTAAATCCATATTTTCATAAAATTTTTTCAACAACATAGAAATGAATTCGAAAGACCTACAACAATGGGTTTACAAAATATAGTCGTATAACAAAATTATAGTTCAGTCCTTGTTAGTGATGGTTTTTTCGTTTTCTTTTTTTTACGGTCTAACTTTTTTTGTTCCTGTTTTTCTTTTAATACTTTTTCCATTTTTCGTACTGATTCTCGTTGTAACTCTTCCTTAATTGCTTTTCTATCATACGGATTGTGGAAATCATCTCTTCTGAAATTTGAAAAAAAGAATGATTCTTCTACTGAGAGTAACAATCATAGTGACGCAGAATCATCTGCTGTCCTGCACAATACGGCATGCACCACCATCACAGCGTAACATATGCCTCAACATCTCCATGTAAAGCAAAGGACAACTGAATCATTTAAAGTGGAAAAATAAAATGCAACTCTTCCACTGCAAAACATGTCAAATCATTTCAACATATTTTATTTCTTCAAAGCAAAAAAATTTCTAGAATAGTAACCTTGGAATGATTTCTAACTGTTGTCCAACTAAATCGAGCAATTTTTCCGCAGCGTCATCATGCAAGTGTGCTGTTGTTGTAAATTTATAAGCCCAGGCAAATAGTAATTGCCAATCGGCATCCTTTTTATACCTATAATCAGCTAATAAGTAAAAATAATTGCTCTAACTCCTGCTGCCAAACTATCAGTTGAGAAGTTCTAGCCAGCGCTGGCCATCTTTAAAATATTGGGGGAAATAGCCAAAATTTATTTTAGTGCTAACCTTTTCTTGATTTTTTATTGAGAAACACTAAAATAAAACAAAGAACTCGGATTTCAAAACATTAAATACAAAAGAATTAAACGTTAAAAGTCTATAAAGTTTTGCAAATGGCATAACTTAACATCCTAAAAACAAACTAAGCTAATTTTTACCTGTCTAGCAGTACTGTTGGAAAATATAATGCCAAATTACTGTAAAAAGCAGTATTTTCGACAATATTCCCAATAGCATCTCTCAAAGTGCTTCGCTCTTCACTAGGAAATGTATCATTCGGGTTGAAATTGGCTTTTTCAATTATATTTCTCGCATTACTCATCACCTATAGTTACTTTCGTACTTTCCTCCTATATTATACAATGTCACAAGATTTCCAACTTTGCCCCGTAATTATTTCCTCAAAACAATTCCAAAGAATAGCTGATGAAAGAGCCCTTTCCTTATTTCGCTTATCAATTATTCATTATAATGCAGAATATATGAGGATCACCAAAGAAAATTAGACAAAACAAACTTCATCTCATAAATATTCCCTATTCTTCGCTAATTTCAACAATTTCAGTATATATATGTCTTCAGAACTCAAACTAATCCGAAGAATCTGATTCAGATAAAATTTGTATAAATTGAAAGAAAGGAAAAAAACCACATTAACACAATTGTTTCAATCAAAATTTAGTTTATGTAGAATAAAGAAGAGCCTGTGCAGAAATTCAGTGCAAAATTTTCTAGAAGATAGCCATTATTTACCTTAATGATATTGGAGATCAATTCAAGAAGAAGCTTCACTCGTTTCTTTTCATTCATAGCCATCAAGCTTCTCACCGCACTCAAATGTTCGCGATGCTTCACAGAGAAAAGCGTTCTATCTAAAAATTAACAATATTTTCGGAAAAATTTCAACCGCCATCATTTTTTATGAGTCCAAAAAAGCTCAGCGGTTACAAACTTCGTCCATTTCAAATAGGTAATTCAATGTTTTAGCTAATATACTCCACATTTTCCACTTTTTTTCTTACAAAATCTTATTCGACTTAGAGAATATTAGTCATTTAAAAAAATGAACTTCAAAAACAAAGCACGAAATTTCCGTACAGTTCAAAGCAGTTCAGCACAAGTTTGAATTTCAAAATTTTATCATGACAAGCACGGCATTTAACAATCAAATAAAAATTATATAAATTGAACAAAACATCTACAATCTTACACATTTTAGCTCCGAACAAGTCATCGTGATCATGATATGCCTTGCGTTCTTCTCTCACCGGATAGCTGCCATTAACAGCATGATGGTCATTGTGTTTATCTATGTGCTGTCCATTTAATTTCCCATTAGCAATTACCGTTAAATATATTAGAAGCAGCCACCAAGATGAATTCAACATTTCTCTGAAAATAGCCTTCTTTTTCGTGTATCATCAGATATGACTAAGATCGATCTCCCAAAAAAATTCATGCAAGTCAGCAACATAACCGTCAATCAGCTGTCAATTTGAAAAGCACCCGAACTTAATTTCGTTAATTAATTGATCATATAACTCCCAGAGTAAGACACATATTACACAGCGCCGTTTACTTCACGGTTGACGAAAGCGGAACACAACCGTATATCCACGGCAGTAAGGTAGTCTGAACCTGTAGAGCGACCTCATCTCTCTAGAGCAGCTGTTCCAAACAGATGCGGCCCACTTTTTTGCATCCTGTGGAATGCTATGCAATTTTTATCCTAGCGGTCTGCGGAAATGACCGGCATTCCTCATTTTCCGATGTGAGGTGTAAGCTGGCACTATTCGTTCACAGTGATGCGTTCAATTTTATTTATGTAAAAGAACATACAGAATTCTTTATATCAAATCATATTAATGATTTATAATTTATCTTATAAATATATACACGCGATATTTATGATTGCCCGGAGATATCGTCTCACTCAGTGATTACTGCATTTGCAAAAGTATTGGTAGTGCAGGATTATTTCACTGTAACAAAGTTAATTTATCAACCTACGCTGAATGGACATTACGTCTAATGAGAATCATTGGTTTGAGGAACACATATTTATTATGGCATTAATGCTTACAACATTACAATATGCGCTGATGATATCACATATGAATTGATTCTTCCTCACTGTCAGGCTATCATTTTTTTTTTTTTAATTAAGTTATTTTCTCTTCGAGATACAACTGAATGAATAATGGAGGATCATTTAATTTTTTAAAATGCATGAATAGAATTATACTGATATACACATACATGTCACAAGAATTGCATTTATTATATATCATATCGCTTTCCAGTTCGGACACCAATATCATCTGAAAAGAAAATATATGTTTACATGTTTCCTTCACGTTTAAAACCGTTCACCTTGGACACTTCCTCCTTTCATGCCGTTTTTCTTCAGTTCAAAAAAATTGCTTCTATTATATGAAATATTTAATTAAAAATGAAAGTGCTAACTTACAAATGAAATTTGGGAATGCTGTAAGCGATAAATAGCAATAAGTGAATAGTCATTACACAACAGAAGTGATTGAATAAGGCTGAAATTAAACTTAAATCGTGAAAAGTTATATTTGAAAATCAAAAAAGATTCAAATTAAAGAAACAAAATTATTTGGAAAAAAATGAAACATGAAGATTAAACAAGCAATAAAAATGAAATTTTTAGAAATAAAACATTAAGTCAGTGTTGTAGACCAATTGGCTAAATCTTGAAACCCATTTTTGAGATTTGTATTCCACAGATTTCTATGGTGATACCATACCATCTTTCGAACAATTCAAACATAATTTAAAAATTTAAAAATTGGAGAGATTAGGTGATGAATTAGTGCTTTGAAATTTCATTGATATTTTCAATCCTAATATTTTGAACAATTCATGCTCTCATACTCTTTAATAATTCCTAAGATTGGAAAAAATTTTTCCAGAGAGATTTCTTGCGATCAAAGGAAAAGAACTTAGGCATGAAATCATTTGCAAATGAAGTTTTATATGCATATGAGCTGTCATGTATGCCATGATTTATTCGTGCCTCCTTGCTTTCGTTTAAAGAATACTTCACAGTCATAAAAGTTGACGGTATGACGTTAAACTTTTTAGACGTAGTCGCTGCTGAAAGGATTAAAATGTATTTAAGAAACATTAACCCGAGATTGTGAATATGTTGGAGAAGATTGCTCCCCATTCTCTGGAGTCCTCGATAAAGCGGAAACTTCATGTGGTATTGGTCTACCCTTTTGATCGTAAGAAATTCTTATTTCAGAGTTAATTTGATATGTTTGCGGTTGTGGACGGCCGTCTGGGCCAATATTTCCACGTGATGGTGGAATGATGATTTGTTGTGGAAGTGTTAATCCCTTTTGCATATCCAGAGGCCAATGTGATAATACCGAATCTGTTTGCACAGCGACAGTCGGCGAAGCATTACGCGAAGTTGTCCTTAAATAGCAGTATAAAACATTTTCTAAATAATTGGAAAATAAACCCAAAATTTTAACATAAAATAATATCATTACAGTATGCCCTCTGAAACGTACTCTCATGCGAAATATTTTCAAAAAATGATCAATTTACAACAGAATGGAACGATAAGAAAAAAATGATCGGCCATAGTCTAAAAAATTATTGGAATAGCAGCCCAATAAATCAGTGCAGCGTGTCTTGAGATATTAACTTCAGTGGTACCAAAAAACGGAAAATTTAGGTCCTTCAAATTTGATCAAATTAAAATTTTTCATTGAAATAAAGATTCTAACTTTTTATCGTCATACTGATGAAGTCTTGATTTCCGTGATCCGCGTCGACGATCTCCAAATCCTTTCAAATTTTCATGATGATTTTCAAATTCCGTCCGCCGTGACCTATGCCCTTCGGCTATTCTGAGATCGTCAGTTGCCGCACTACCATTCTTAAAGCTTCGAGAACGACGTCTAATAAGATATGAGTCGTCTGTAAATATTGTCATAAATTTTGAATTGTCATCTTAGCGCCAAACTGGTCTCCAATATATCATGAAATATTCGCTTCAAAGTTCAAAAACGTTATAGCAATCAGACATGGATTTCGGGCAAAATTATCATACTTTTATTCCAATTATGCACCTACTAATTAAGCTGTCAAATTTTTCCTTGGACACATTTGAGAAAACTTTCCTGTCCTATAATCTTAGTTTATTGCAAAATATATGGTCAAAGAATAGCAATAAAGGAAAATCGGTTATGTTACATTTATGAAATGCAACATGGTCATCATCACTAAACAAACTTTTTTTATTTTTCTGCATAAAGTAAGTTCAAGATTGAGAAAAGATAAACTATTAAAAGTAAATTTCAAATCTAGAAAGGTAGAATCACTGGATACGTCCGGCTAATACATTCAACATGATCATATGAAAGTTATTCTAACCAGTTAGGTGTACGGTATTATTTATCGAAGAATCACTTTATCAAAAGATATCTCAGTTCGAATGTAAAGTTTTAATCGAAAAATGATAAAAACTTATGAAGTTTTATCGCAGTACCTGAATAATCAGTGCTCACTGATCCAGAACTGCTTGTTATAGATGGAAAACGATAACGATGTCTTGATGAGCTTCTTCGTCGACCGTGATCATCTTGGTCATCTCGTGAGCTCGATCTGCAATAACAACATTAACAACAGTAGCTGTTCTTCAATCATCACTTTGAACTAATTTTTAGTAAGCAATTTCCATTACTTCCATTCTGTGTGCGATCGATAAAACTTTGATAGTTATTTTCGCTTTCGAGCTCAGAGATAAAATGTTTAACAATATTGCCAAATTTCACAATCCCAATTCATGAAAATTAATTACCGATGTTTATGTTGGTGATGATGACGATGATGATGACGGTGATGACAATGTTTGTGTCGATGACGATGACAACATCTAGCACCTGAGGTTCTCGCATTAATTGATGGCACAGAATATGAATGCTACAATAACAAATTTATCTCAGCTGAAAATTGTAATATTTAAAAAATAATTCTTTTTGTTCAACGACTAATAAGCTCTTATTAACTTGTTTTTATCCTTCTTCTGCTAAGATTTTCTATTAAAATTGAAAAATTATGTGTCTATATAATCTTTTTAAAAAAAAATCTATTTAACCGAGTTAAGCTTATAAAACTTGGTATTGTAGTTTAAATCATTAGTCATTCAAATAAACATACCTTCAACGAATAGATATCTCCTGGTTTCTGTTGCGTGATTGGTTCACTGTTAGCATGATCTGGCAAATCTTCTGTAATTAGCTCAAAATCAACAAATTTTAAATATTTTCACCTCTCAATTCTTAATTAATTTCAAATTAATTTTTTTTTAAATTATGTTTTGGAAAAAAGTGTCATGGAATGGTATACTTAGAGACTGTTGTTCTTTGACCCATGTAGAAACTAAATCATCTGCGAAGGTTGTTTTTCGGACACGTGTTGGAGTAGCCGAGACAGACTGCTGCTGCACCATCGTATAATCCTTTAGACGATTATACTGATCACGTCGTGATGATTCATTTTTCCTATAGCCTGATTTCACAGGATGCTCCAATTCTGTAAAGAGAAAATAAGATGCTTTAGTTTTCACTTAGATTATTCAAACCGATTTCAAGATGATATCATGATACTAATCAAAATTACAAATCATTATTAATTTTTCTTAGTTCTTTTAATCGTCTCGCTGTTCGATAGCATCAAATTCATAGTGCTTTCTCTATTTCTTTCTCTTCATCCCAACGTTAGGTGTTTTTCAACATATCGAAATGGAAATGCTTACCGGGAAGATAATTATTAACGTGATAATTATCTCTCTTCAATTCATCGTATATTCTTGGTCTATAACTTTCTTTTCCATTGTGATGAGTTATTTCATGACTGATATAACGATAGAACAACAATACAACAAATACGCAGTACAGCTGGAAAACATTTCTAAGTCAAGTTTGCTTTCTTTTTCCTAAATGATTTATTTCTATGCTATCAATATCATCAAAATTACCCTGTCATTTAATTAAACACATTACAATACCAAAAAATCATCGAAACTATCTGATAAATTTAGCTATGGTCCATATATTTTCATAGAATTAATGGTTTTCCAACATAGGCATATTTATCAGATGATTACAAAATTGAAATTAAATTTGTATTTGAGCAGTGATTTTTAGAATAAAAACAAAAATGAACGAACGTTGATGAATATGGTAACCATTTCAAGAATTGTAAGTACAAGCCAATAATCACGGACATCACCGCTCCACCACATAATACAATATGTTAGTGTGCAAAGTATGCTAGCTATCATACAGGGAAGCCAAGGCCATACCAAACATCGCAAATACCAAAATAAAAATGATTAGTTTAAGTTTGAAAAGATTAATTTTCGGTACTCGAGAGATGGTATAGCGTAGAACAGATTAGAATATGGCGCAAATTGCAGGTCGAGTTCCCAAAATAGACACACAATACTACCGTCAAATTTTTCTAACAGCTGATGAAAATTGTTAAGGTCTGCCTCGACACATATGACACTGTCCCTTCAAAAGTTTCCAAGACTTAGGCCTAGGTCATATCGTAATCAGATAAATGAATTGTCAAAACATATATGAATTTTCCTCAGAACAATTGAAAATTACAAAAACTAAAAGTTTTGAAAGATAAAAAAATAACTTACAATATGAGCACCATAAATGAGTGAGCAAGAAGCAAACAATAAGAAAAATGAGGCGATTAGGCATAATATTTGAATAATGAATAAACCTGAAATCAGTTAGAATAAAAATGAAATTAAACTATATGAGAAATCGGCTCTGTAAAAACAAATAAATTTATGAATTCCTACTGGCCATGACAGATAAGTAAACAATTATGCAAGTAAGCAGAAATGTTATGAAGAGGGCAAATGAAGGATGAAAATAGATGAACGGAGAACAGAGAAATTTTGACCACTTGACCATTGGCCATTCAATTCAGTAACTGTAACTTAATATTGATTTATTCGGGAAGTACAAACCAGTATAAAAGCGTTCCTCAGGGCTCTGCCAATAACTTTCGTAATAACTGGGTATATCCAATCTACCGTATTCGTTATAGTTTGGTAGAATTGTACCTGCTGCACGATCTTTCTCATATTTTATTGCTGCCATTTGCCAGCCAAATACTGCTAACTGCATTAGGCCATAAATCTGAACAAACTATTTTCATCTACTTTTTTTCTCTCTCTCCTTCTCTAAGAGAGTGATAAGATATATTTTCACTTTTCTAAGAAAAGACAAATATGTCTTATCATTGAAGACTTTCGATAAAATAATTGACGGAGACAAGAAATTCTCATACCGCTTTCTAAAACTATAAAAAATTTAAAGGGATTGTAGACTTTATTGGGTTCATTTTAAACAAATTGCAGAACTAGACATTAAATTTAAAATTTCAAATTCAAATATTCACTTTTTTCTCCGCTAAATATGCGCGTCGTTCATATTTACGTAGCAGCAGTTGGCATATTCGACTGGCAAAAGTTTGTTGCTAATTTTAATCCAAAATTCGATGACGAAACTTAACTGCCTTAATTAAGTTAAGGAGGATACGACGACTTTCTACACTGTTATTGTAAGGACTGTGATAAACAGAATTGAGTAGTAACTAATGTGAGTAATATCACTAATTTAAACAAAAGCTCTGTAAGAGAAATAATATAATATGTGTGCCCCAGTGATAACTGTAATAATTCAATTACGGAATATGTTAACAATAAATGAGAGATAAAATCATATTCCTAATGAAAGACTGAAAGCAGTTACTTATGAATGAATGATGGACTATGTAAGTAAACAAAACGTACGTTAAGTGAGGGATATGTTCAAAAGGGAACCTAAATGTTAATATTCTATTTGCTAAGTGGTAAGTCTAACATATATATGTTTTTTTCATAGTTTCCAGTTAAATTTTTATGAAATTTATTAACAAGCAAAAAAGTGTATTCTCATAGTCATGTTATGTGTAATGTTATGTGTGTACGGATCATCGTGGAAATTGCATCGGTATAAAATTGTCATAGAAATTATAGAAGTTATATAGGGTATAAAAAAGTGTTTGAGAAGTGTCATAGTAATTCTCGATATATGAGGGAATGTTCTAAGCGGCATAAGTATTATGGCCAGGTATTAATTGATTGGCAGCAATGTATCGACAATATTTGATTGCGTACGATTGCCAGCTGAATAGTGCCAACTGTACGATGCAATACACCTGGAACATATGCTAGCTATATCCCACTCTACGTCATAAATCTGCTAGTAAAAATTTTCAATTTTTAAAATTAATTGAACTATTTTCTCCAATCAATATTTGTTTTTTTTTTGAATTTAACTTATAAATAATAGATTTAGAAAAATTAAATGAAACATTGGAAAATTTCCCACAAAAAATTTTGTTTTGTTGAAATTTATGAAATTGGTGTAATTTTTAATTTTTTTTCGCCAACTTCTTTCAAATTTCTTCATCTTTCAGTTGGCAACTATTCGGCTGGTAAATTAATTAAAAAAATGTAAGGAATTTATAAAGGATTGGACATTTGAATTTCAACAGATAGTATACAGTAAACTGAACATAAATAAATAGGGGTAAAGATGAATTAAATATGGATTTGTGTGAAAAAACAGGAGTGAAGATTGAGAAAAAAAAGATGTTTAAAATCTAAATGCTTGTTTTGTAGTATTTAAGATTCTTCAATAGCAGTACGAAATGATAGGATGATAGTTTGATAGCTTATGTATTACCAGACATCTCATTAGGTTCAATAATGACTACTTATTTATTACTGGACAATTCATCAGGTTCGATTTCTATTCGTATGCTCAAACATCTTTGAAAAGAGGATGACTACTAAGGACGACAGAAGTTTCTCTTATGTACTGTTATGGACGTAATACTTATATCTCTTCGTTTTTCACCGACTATTGCTTCTATTCTTTCTCGATATTATCCACCAGTAAAACTGGTTAGCAAAAGAAGAGTGTAGTGCTGATATATGCATGGGTACCCTACCCTGTATTAGGGCACTTGTACGTTCATTGGAAGCGCCAACACATGGGCACCAATACTCGCATTGCAAATTTGCTTGTGACATTGTTACTGTTTGACAAGAACTGATAACATTCAATTGCCAGCCGAATAGTACCAACGATGCCAATGAATAAACCTTCAAAGAAAAATATGTATTTTTTCTTCATATATTATTATACTTATGCGAAATGGAGCTCTGTGTGCTAATATTTTGTTTTGTCTGAGGTTGATTCATAGTTTTTGACGTATTATACGTTGCTAACTTTATGAGCTAATTTGATTTATACTGACTATGTATCAACTACGTTGAATTTCTCAATTAGACCATTAACACGATTATATTTAATTAAAATTGATATGTATTCAAATTTATTGACTTGAAGTATAAATCTTACTCACTTTTAATCATCTTTCTCACATGCAACTGTATGATAAAAATCTTGTGGGAATCTCAAATATTCTCAAATATTCTTTTACTTCAAAAAAGCGAAGTTGAAAAAACCCGAAAAAAATTGATAGAAACTGTAGAACAAAAATAATCTTTGTAAATCCATCCAATATAATCAAGAATTACAAACTTTCTGCAGTGTAACTTCAACTGATTAAATAGACACAATTTCCTGTTTTGTTACCTTAAAAATGAATGGAATTTTCCTTCTAAGACAATGAAAATAAACTAAATTTAACTAACCAGTGACCAAAGGCCAACAGTAACGGTACCATCCTTAATATTCCAGCAAAAACACGGATTAATTGCCATATCGTTTCTTTGTTTATATGTTAATCGAAGCAACAAATAAATGGCAATTGCAGTATCACCGGAATAGGAATATTATTTATTCGACAAATATTTATCGATATTCCGAAAGCAGTTTGAATAGTAATTTGACAATTTCAAAAATATTCATATTTAAAGCTAAAAATATATCCGAGATTTTTCACAAGAATCCAATAAATGCAATAATTAGAATGAACTAAAAGTAAAAATGATGGGAAAAGAATGGTATCTGCATATTCCATATCTCTGGTGGATAATGAAGTTAAATCTGAAAATTATTATCGGGAAAATCAAAATTAGAGGATAGCATTATGTAAAAATAATTTCATCATAGCAAAAAATCGATTACTTTAACAGTTTCATGAGGAATTATTGACACCTTCCGCTAAATCCCCTCTTGTCACCTTTCTTCACTCTCAGTCATATTTACTACAATGAGAGAAGTATTGCAATAAAAAAATCGAATGGAAAATAAGCTTCTGGTGGGGTAGAAATAAACAAATGATAGGATAGGAGAATGTTAAATCAAACATGCTTAATTTAATTCGCATTCTTTTAGCTTACTAAATGGACAGATATGTGTGATGGAAGAGGAGGAGTTTATGTGTGTACATTTCCAGTCTGCTTCATTTTCTTCACATTTTATCAGTGATACATAAGGGAGGGGAAGGGGAAGGACATGCATAAATGCAAATTAGAATGAGTCAACTTTATGGATGAATCATTGAAACCTGGGAATCTCCCCACAATGAAATAATTGATAATGTATACAGATGGATCAAAATCCATCGGCAGGAATTATACTTTATTGATTATTAAATCTATTGTTTTGTAATATTTAACATTTACATGATTCTTTTGTAGATAATTTTCATCTTTCGACTTTTTTTTTCTCTAGATTGAAAAATTAATTCATCAAAGACTATTAAAACTTTTTTTACAGTAAGCTATGTTTTAATTATCAACCTTGAAACATCTAAGGTACTTGTAAATATTACGTATGGAGAATCAATGAAGTGTTTTATTTCATTCTTTTTGCCATTCTTTTTACAACAAATAATACTAAATATGATCTAAAAATACGTCTGATATGTTTGATAAAAGAAAGGAAAAAATAAGAAAAGAATAGAAAGAAAACAAAGAAAGGAAGAAGGAATATACGTTTCGAGCTATTTTTATTGATAATAGACAGATAAGCACTTATCAATAGTCGGTATACAAACGAGAAATGAGAGCGGCATTGTTAAAGACTACCAATTTAATTCGGAACTGTGTGAAACCAAAAATCAACAACAAACATAGGCGAAAAAAATATAGGAAAACATTTCTAGTTAGCTTATTTGCCAAAATTAAAATAATCAGTGAAAGAGGAGGAGATTGAATGAATATCGGAAATAAGTTTCATTTGGATCATTTGAGGAAAAACCACTGAAAATGAACAGATATCTTGAAAATGAATATATTGTATAATGAAATATGAAGACCAAACTTAAAGGTCAAAAGTTTGTGAACAATGGGTTGATAGCATTGAAGCAAATGTTAGATTTCATCAAATCTCCAGTTAGTAACCTCGTCTTCTAACTCTTGTATTAGATCAGTTATCTGTCTGATTATTACGTAATAGGCAAAATATATTAATTACATAATAAGTTTGAAATTAATGATAAGAGGTTTAAAAGAATTAAAAAAAGATTTTTGACATTGTTATAAATATTATCGTTTTGATAGATAACAAAGCTTCTGCTCTCTATGTAATAAGCAAATAATATCGACGATGGATTCAAAATTCAGCTTGGTATGGTGTAATAGTTTGTATACAAATATTGAGTTAGAGAAGAGACAGTTTGGTCTGTGCCAGGGAGAGGAATAAGATTGGTCTCTCAATCGATGGATTATTTAATTTCAATAAAGTGACCAGTTTCTTCTCAACTGTGCTCCCCTATATCAGGTACAGATGATATTTTCCTATTAGCTTATGTCAACATCATCATCCCGGAGAGTATTTCAAATAGCATTATTCTTTTCAAGCATTTATTGAAACATTTAGAACTTAAGTCGTATGAATCATCTTTGTGCGTACAATTTTTCCGTTTTATATTTATATATCCTGCCCGAACGATGTTTTTAGATGATTTCTGGAAAAGAGAAATGCTAGAACAATGTTTGTAGGGTGCTGTTTTATTACTATTAAAAAAAATCGGAAAAAAATCTGTTGATCAGGAAGTAAACAAAAATCGAATCTGTTGATCAGGAAGTAAACAAAAATGTTTTTTCCTACTTAGAAAGATTTAGGTGTTTCTCCTCTACAACCAAATTATTAGTTAATCACAATAAAATATGAATGTCAGTTGTCATAACTGTTACGAATATTATGCGATAAACAAAACAATCAGGCAGTTATATCGCTATATGAGAAATACCCGATTATACAATATAGTTTAGATTTTAATATTTCATTCGAAATTACAAATGAAGAAAGGCTGTAGTCGGCGAAATTTGATAAATTATAAAAAATTCGCTTAGTTTAAGTTGAAAATTCAAGTAGCAGAACAGAAATTGTGAATTTGACATATCATAAAATTTTATTTTAATAATAAATTATTTTCAGCAAGTAAAAAAGGGTGCTAAAACTTTTATCATATGCTTATCATAGAAATGAGTGAGGTGATATGCGTCTAAAATCATATAGTCTTATGCATGAAAAATACGTAAGCTTTCAATTACGTTTACTCTTATATCGTCTCACGCATTCTAATATTTCAAATAAATACCGAAGCATCTCTTCATTGTAAATGAGCAGAATTAAGCAGATTGCAGCTGCTTTCGAAAGAAATACAAATAATATGGCAGCAAAGGGAACAGATTGAAAATAGCATAAATAAACATTCACTTACTTTCATCTAACAATCAGAAGTATACAAATCAGAGTTGTCCAGTTTTCAAAAAAAAAAATCCAAGAAAATTCATAAAGTCGCATGAGATAAAATTTGGCACTTTTCCTTGATGCATTTCACAGATATAAGTACAAAAAAGCAAGAATAGCATTGAAAATCATTAAATAGCGGCAGTGAAATTCATTGTTCATAATGGCATGAAAGATGTTAAAATTTAAAAAATGAAATCTAAATTACTGAAAAAACAATCATTTTGCAAAAGTGCCACACGGTCTACATTCTAAATTATTAGTGAAAATATCAAACACGGTCTACATTCTAAATTATTAGTGAAAATATCAATCCAACAGATTTATTAAACGATCACGTTGCCTTAATCGGTTTTGCAGCTTTTCATTTTTTGCGTATGTTTCCGAAAAGACAAACTTTGTTTGAAAAGATTTTGTTCGATCGATTTAGAAGGACCGAAAATTTTCAACAGAAAATTTAGAAGGAAAATCAAAGTTACACAGATTTGACAGTAAATTTAAATTAATCTTATTATTATTATATTTGGACTAATCTATCAAATTTGAACAATTTGAAAATAAGTCCTTTGAATATTTTTGAGACTGGAAAAAATTTCTATAAAACAAGTCATAACCATGCAGTCAACAAAGGACGTCATTTCTAATAGTAACTTGTCTCCTGTGATCTGGTCGTAGTGGACAATTCGTTGCGCCTTCGCTCCGTTCCACCATGTCCGTATTCTGCTGGCACAAAATCACGTCGGGCAGAAAGCTGTGAAAATTTTAATCTGATTTAATTTTTCATTTAAATGCAATTAAAAACTAATGGCAGTGACTCAATCAGAATTTTTATTGACAGACAACTGATTCCATAGTTAGCAGAGCTAATCATTATTGGCCGCTAATAATGCTAAGCTGTTTCGTTTAATTAACGGCCGTCAACTAATCTTTAATTAATCGATAAACATCTTGTAAACTTTTCTCAAACTTCTCTAAATATATCATCATGAGTTTTGAGATGAACTTATTCTATTGTTTGGTGAAGCAATATTTATTTAATTACATTTATTAAATTAGTCTCAACAGCAAATACTTTAACTAATTTAATTATTAGCAGTTTATCTAGCATGCTAAGAATATTCTGTATTTATTCCAATACACTTATCTATATGTCAAAGTCCAGACTTTTTAGATCAACAGTAATGTATAGAGTATTCAACAGAACAGGGATACACGTAAACCAAGCTCTGTTGCAATATCTTTACAAAAATTAATTTAATTTTTAATTTCAAAAAAAACCTTAGTGGTTCTATCAAAGACGGCGTCATCAATTTCTTCTTCTTGACTATATGTTTCTTTTTTATCGTAATCATCTGCCTAAAATGGGGAGCACAATCAACTGATAATTAAAATATTACTGCCATTTATATAGCTATAACTTAGCGCGCAATTGATAAATTAGTATGTAAACAAAGAAATATCAAACTTCTAAAAAATATAACATTTTGCTTTTACTATTCAATCAAACACTCATTCCCTTGCATTAGGCATTAGGTTAGGTACGGTACTAAATCAGTTAGACTGACAGTGCAAGGATAGTGACAATATTATATATTTAGCAGTAACATGGAAATATTCACTTTATCATTTATAAGTTATTGAAATTTTAAAAGAGCTGTAAATAATTAACAAACTTTGTAGAACGACGAACTATGGTGATTATTATCAAAATTTTAAGATGTTTTATAAATCGCACTTTAATTAGAATCCAGTCGAAATGTTACTGAGGATTAATAAATTAATGAAATATTACGCATACCATTTGACGAGTAGTTCGGGTAGCTGTATATTCACGTGATCCACTTTCACGTATTGTACCTCTTCCACTTCCACTTATTCGTGGCATTGACTCACTCCGTGGTACTGAATCTGAAGAACGCGCGGTACGTTCTGTTTCGCCTGCATGCTGCTCAGATTCGATTTCAATGGGTGGACGCAGAAACTTGAAAGTTAGACAATCATTTTATTTCAAAACAAGAAAAATAATAGTGGAGGACTTTTAAAAAAAAGCGAATTGAAGGTCGGAACAAAAATCAGGATAAGATCATCGGTCCATATAAAAGCATATTTTTTGATAATTAATTAAAATATGGTGCTATAATACCTGTGAATAGCCACCATCACCTGCATTACTGCTAGCTGTGGCAGTAACTTCATAAATTGCTTGTCCAGTTTCCGGATCATGATAAATGGTTTTTTTGATTTCGTGCGTCGTGATGTCGGTGATAACTCGCCTTTCGAACTGAACTGACGAACCAGATGATTCACCCGAAATGGAACCTCCGTCATCCAAGTAACGTTGCAGCTGACGGCTACTCGCTTCCGCTGAGGCGGTCTCATCTACCTTAAATGAAACATTCAAGCCATAGAAAAAATAAAAGACTAAACATCCTTAAAAAGGATGATAAAAGATTAAAACCAAGAAATTCACTGGCCATATCTACTCTCGAAACTAAAAGTTATATTTACTTCACGTCGTTTTAATTTTGCTCGTGGAATAGAATAGTAATCGGAACTGAGAATCTCTCGACCACTTCCAACACTTGTTTCTGTCCTTCGCCGGAAACACCTAAAATGATGTTAACTAATTATTACGGTATTTGAAATCCTAAATACCTTTTCAATTATTTCGACAATCACTTTGTTTCTTTTTTTTGCAAAAAAAATTATAATTATAATTAAATGAAGTAGTAATGGTACGGTATATACCTGAGCTTTGAGCACAAATATAAGCAGAAGCATAGTGATAGAAGTAACAATATAATAGCCAGAATCAGGAAGAGTAATATAAGTGTCTTGGATGGTTCAATCTCGCAAAATTCTCCGGTATAACCATCAACACATGAACATGTAACATTTTTAGTCGCTTCATTGTATATGCAATCACCGTGTCCGTTACATAAGCCGCACAACTGTGCTGCACATATTCGACCCGGTTCATCCGGATTACCATCCACATATCTGTTAATAGTAGTAATTCAATAATATATTACATTCAATAAAATGTTTTAGCATTGCTCAAAATCATATGGAGTTGGCAAGAACAAAGATTAAATAATTTAAATTTTTTAAACATGTTTTTTGGGTTTCTTCATCACTGTTGCAGAAAAAAATGAAAAATGTGTGATTTACCCACCCATCTGGGCAACGACATTTGTAACCAATCAGTAGATCAATGCAAATTGCTACTGTACTACAGTTGGTAAGACCAAGAGCACACTCATTAACATCCTGTAGCCGTAAACAGTACACATTTTCTGGATAGTTAAGTTGATCTCGATATGGACTAGCTCGAAGATCCACGTAGCCTTCTTTGCAAATGCATTCAGCCTTAAAAAAAGTGAAAATTTCATACTGTTCGAAGTTAGATTTCAACCAAATTCTTCCTATTATCGCCTTTATTCTTTTGCTTCTTTTTCTAACAACAAATAAGGGCTTGGCAACATGGAAACTTAAGCAAAAACCGTGACACATGTTTAAAAATTCCACGCATGTTAATTCCTATTTGTAAACCTCTGTAGAAATAATGTCAATAACAATTTTAATTTAGAGCAAGTTGCAAATAAATTGACTTCTAACCCCTGTTTCTATGTTTTGACAAGTAGTATTTGCAGGACAAAAGTTCACATCAGAGCAATAATCGATACGGCATACCGAACCCGGCAATTTTCCCGGTGGTGCTGCATTAACATATGGTTTTATGCATTCACACCTGCAAATTTATATCATTTGTTGCCATTCGAATGTTTTCCATCACAAACTTCACAAAATTCTTGCACAAACTCCTTGTCATTCGCACCTTTAAAAGGCAAATTCACATCCATTTTGCATGTTTTAAAACTGACAAGTAATGTTAGTACCTGTATAGATGGTCCTGATCGATACATCGAGCATGCTCATCACACTCATTCCATTCTTTACGTTCGCATTCGTTTATGCCAGTATAACTTACGCACTCACGTCCCGGTTTTGAGGGGTTCATGTCACGATGCGTATCCGGACACTGACATCTGCAAAAATTTGTACTGCAAATGCTTGCGTGGCAGAAATGTAATTTTTCGGTATGCCTGAACAAAATCAATAAAATTTATATCTAAAATAAACTTCACTTTTATTATGACAAATTCTAAATTACAATTACTTCACTTATGTCTAGTCAGACAAGGCTTAAATCGAATTCAGACTTTTACTTAAATACTTGAATTCTACAAATTATCACCATCCAATGTCTATTGCTGCTGTAAATGAGTGATTACTACGATCAGAGTACCGGGAAAAAATTTTACAGTGCTAAAATTGCCTGTACTCATTAACTCATTTGAAAAAAAGAAACAATATTCATATAATCACTTACGTATAACCAGTAGAAGTGGAAGTACATTTTGCATCCGGATGACAATCACTTTTATAACAATTATCAAATGGATTTGCTTGAATGGGACTGATATACTGTTTGCTTTTACCAATCTGAAAGCTTTGAAGTGTTTAAATGAATCATTGGAAGTATTAATAATGA
>UPTC01000362.1:0-42454 GCA_900537255.1 Acanthocheilonema viteae
TAAGGGATCCAATGATGATTCATTTTGATAAAAAGCTGTTCGTTGAATCATACCCAATCATATCTTCACTGTCACTTATTCATCACATTTCAACCTTTTTTTCGTATGCCTGAAAATTTTTGATAGCTTACATGAATTAGTTTTGCCTATTTTATTGTTTTTCTTTAATCCTATAATTATGCTAATCAACAAAACTCAAATATTGAGTGATGCCAATGACCATTTACCAATATTTGAGATTGCATGGAGAAAGTGCAGATTTTGTTTGGCTGTTTAAGAAAATAGAAATGAGATTCTATCAGTGCCATCCTGGAATAAATGGATTGATTCTTTCTTTCCTGTAGATTTATTCGGAGCAGTGCTGTTCTTGATTTGTTTTTCTGTAAGCGTTAATTGACATAATTGGAAGTAGCAGCTGTCATCCATTGCAATTACAAAATGAGTGGATGTTGGAATTTCGACAGGCAGTTTTATGACTGAAACTGTCGGCAGAGGGTATTTTCCAGCGCTTCACTAATTAAAAACGATACTGCGTTAAGTGACATTTTTGCTCGTTTTTTCGTGCATTGAGCCTATTAAACATATTACAGCGGTGCTTTTTGAGACCTCAGAGAGAAGGATAAGAGGGATGGAAGATGGGTGAATTCCGAGGACAATTAAAGGAGAGAGAGAGGGGGAGGGAGAGAGAGAGAAGAAGGAGGTGAAGGGTGAGGGAAGTTTCGAGAAGGCAATGGATCGGATGATATGACTTATGTCGAATATAAACGAAACAGAGGAAGGGGTTTAGACACGGGGACCAAAACGGCAGGTAGAGGAGGGAAAAGTTAAAAAAAGAACGAGAAAAAGTATTTTAATTTCCGGAAAAACGAACAATTCTAACAAAGTGATTTAAATAGTTTGGGAAACGTACAAAGGTAGATGAGGTATGAGTTAAGAAGCCTAATTAATTGCAGGAATACATCTCTAATGCTACTTATTACAGTATACTCAACCTGCAACATCCATACCACTGTGATATATACAACAATTACTTGGTCAAGCTGCTATATTTACTCAATTGAGAATGGACTTTTACGGCTCATTGAATGCGTTTATCTAATGCATAAACACTTATTTTACTACAAAAGAAAAAATCACTTGGACCGTGACTTATTTAAAATTAATTTCAAGAAATTTGAAATATTTTGACAAGCATTTGAAATTTTGAAATTTTAAAAGACCGAAATATTTCGAATGCTAATAAGTTTGTAAAGACTTACGTTTTAAAAAAAAGTATTGTAAAAACAGCTAATAGGCTCATTTAATTTATTTCTATCTTCAAAGAGACAAAAAATAGTCCCTTTGTTTTTAGTTAAAGTTTATTGCTACTCATTTTCTTTTCATCTTTAAACTTAAGGAAGCATAGATTACTAAGAATTTTTAACTACTCTTAAACGTTGTCGTAATAAACTTGAGAAATGAGTGCTTATTAATACTTATTTACAGAGTGCACAAAAGAGGACGGGTATCGAATGTGTCAATTGTAAAACGAATAATACAACGTTATGGAGGCGGAACTCTTTAGGACAACCAGTTTGCAATGCCTGCGGTCTTTATCATAAATTGCACAATGTTAGCTATTTTAAATTTAACTTAAATAGTATCTAAAAAGTTAGAGCAAAAAAAGAAGAATTAAATCGATTTTCAAAGAAACTGGCACTTTTTTCCTTGTTTGAATGGCCAGAAAACTGATGATTTAGTGTAAGATAATTGGCGAAATAATGATTTATGAAAGAAAATGAAGATGTAACAGAATATGAAGCTATTTCATGAAGCCAAATTTTAAAAAAGGGAAAGGAAACATGTAGTCATTTGGTAATACAAAATTTAGAATAATTGAATGATGCAAAACAAATATTAAACATGTTTTTCCTAATTGTACTTTTGATATTAAAGTTTCATTTATATGAAAGCAAAAAATTAAAAGCAGAAAATAAGAAAAGCGCAAAATTATAGAAAATTTTTACTTTCACTTGCAACAAAATAGAATCATGCAGATTGTTTGACTAACAAGTCTACTATGAAATAGATTCATAATGTTCACCTTTCAAAAATTTACAAGTCAGTTAAATTTTGCAAAGCTGATTTTGGGCTGATTGAAGCTTTTTTCAAATGATCAACAAATTCTAAAAAAAGAAATTCTGTAACACTGTATGTTACGAAGGAGGCGCCCACTGGCTAATCATAAATATGATTGATGGTTGTGGCCCGGCCATCGTAAACGACCACCATTGTGCATTTTTTTATAGTTTATCCAAAAACACAAACGATGATTTACGAAAAAGCTGAAAATATTCTGTAATTACTAAAATTAATTGCCTAATGAAGATTTTATTATCAATTTTTCCACAATCTTTTTGCTCATTTAAATTTAAAGTGATTTTCTTCTAAATGAACAACAAAAGAGTGGCAAATATTAAGAAGCAAGTCAGTTAAAACTCTGGAAAATTCGAGATTAACATAATTCTTCTGGGTCTTTAATTTTGTAATTTTTTTTCGGCGGAGTAGAAGGTGTCAGGCAATGGTGTGAGAAGCTTCTCGTTCAAGCTGTGAAAATGTGTATGGGTTGGAATTTAAATTTTGAAAGGTTTGAATTGTAAAATAGCTCATTGTTACACTATTATAATAGTAAGAGCTATTGTTCTGCTCTAAAACAAAGACTGATGAATGCTTTTGCCTCCAACGCCGCCTTTAGGTTCGTCGGTCAGATTGTACAACCATAAAGCTACCGCAACAATATTTGTAAAAGGACGCCTGCTACTGGTTCCATTACAATAATTCACAAATGATGATTTCTTTGTTACTTGCCAGCTTGTTTCAATCATAGCCACTCTTTTTTCGCGCCTCATTCGTTATCCCATCAACAGATGTTTAACACATTTTTCATTTTTTTAAATTGGATTAAATGTATTCATTTGCTGATCCTCCATAAATCAACTGAAAGTCGTAAATAAACTGATGCAAAATAGATCTATTCAAATATGCATAAAATTTTTAAAGTAAATTAATATGCAGATTTCTTTCTTTTTTTTGCAGATTTCACGACCAATATCAATGAAAAAGGATGGTATTCAAACTAGAAATCGCAAAATTAGCACAAAAAACAAGAACAAGAAGCGTGGTCCACCGGAGGGACCATTCTACGACATGTTGAAGCCACAGCCGAATCCATACGGTGATATGAAGTTTCATTTACCTTCAGCGCATGCATATATCCCAGCTGCCACTCAAACACCATATCCGGCTCAATTTATCTTTCATGCCTCATAACTGACTATTTTTCTAAAAACTTTCCCAAACGTTATTTTTGGATTTTTAAATCAGTCCTGCATGCTTGTGATCCATGAAAAGCGAGCTTTACTATTCATGCCTCTCTTTAATCTGCATTTCTTTGCCTGAGACTTTTTTCTTTAAAATATTTTATATTTTCCTTTCTTATTTTCCGCTTAAGATCTTAAAATTTGCTGTTCCATTTAGCTGAAACGATTGTACATTCATTACAGAGAATGAGAGGTAAAATCAGTATGACTGGATTTCGTATGGCTTTTGTTAATAATAAAACAAAGCATGCATCGACCTCAATCACTTTTCTACATTACCATTTGTATGGCTTTGTTCTGTTTATTAAATGGTTCTTGAAGTGCCTTCTGTTTAATTCGTTGTAAAATTAAGCTATGCGATATATTCCATGTGTGGATTCTCTCATTTCTCTCGTTTCTCTCATGATCAAATTTCAGCATAATTCGTTCAGCATTAGCAATACATGATGAAAATTTTGACTTTTCAAATAGATTTTAAAAATTAACAATTTTGAATTCTCACGAATAATTTTGCATATGTTTATTCTCAAATTTTTTGACCTGAACTATTTCCGATTGTCATTCAACCAAATGGAGAAGCTAATATTTTGTTAAGAAATTGTAAGTTTTACTTTTTGTACCTCGTTTCAGACAGTTTTAAAGCAACGCTCAAAATTTGAAAGAAGATAATAGTTTTATAAGTTCAATTTTAATTTCATGACTTATCAAGCATTCATTTTTTTAAAACTAAATGCATAAAGCTACATGGAACTAAAGTATTTTCTCACTTAGCTTCTCAAAAACGTATTTGTAATGTTGGCATAACTGTCCATCAATCAGTTTTAACACAGTTCTGGAATTCTGGCCATTCTGAAAGCCTATCATAATATGTGTCATATTTTTGAATGGCTTCACGACAATTTTGTCAAATTTCACTTTCATTTATTTATTGTCGTATAAATTTGATGCATTGAGAGTTGTATCTGCAAGGCCAGTGGCAATAAATAGGGACGAAATAACGAACTGCAACAAGCACTCCAATATGATAAAGATACTTCTAAAATATCGTGTCAGCGCATTCATACTTGTTCCATTCTATTTTTTAAAAGCATGCGAAATTTTTAAGGTTCACATACATCCGCTTAGTTTCCTCTTTCCGCAATTGTTAAACGATAATTTTCAAAGTTTTTACTTTGAATAATTAGGTTTTTTTTGCTACTAGAAATCGTAAGAGTTTTTTTATTGTCTCAGCTTGCATAACTTTTTTATTCTTGCCCTTCTTTTCTAAAAATGCATAACCTTTAACCGGAAATGGTATAAAAAGGTATTTTTTATTGTTTTTTTCGTCAATTTGATATTCAAATTAGGAGAATGATTTGGATCTTTTAGAAATTACATTCATTTGGCTTCTGGCGCCGTTTACCTGCTGATATCTCCACCGGAAATTCATTTGAGCAAAAGTATGCTCTAATTGGATGTTATCAGCTTTTCTTTTCGTCACATAGAGAAAATTTGTCACCAAACATGATCTTTTTATAATAATTAATTAGCACGCTGAATAAAGACTGACGTATTATTTTTAAAATAAATAAATGTTACTTGAAATTTCAATAACAGATTTCCAATGACTCTAAATAAAAGTCAAAATTTCTGATACTTTTCACTTGGCGGTACCCTTTCATAATTAATATTTATCAGCCATTATCCAATCATGATCAAATCGTTGATAACAGTACTTCAGATATCGTAATTAGACCATGAAATAATCACCGGATTTGTTTTTATCAAAAGTGTTATTTAAATATGCAAATTTAGCAAAATCGCCATAGAATGACAAGTAGATGAGTTAAAAATTTAGGTTGGTCAGTTAGTTAAGGAGAAATTTCAGGATTCTGATGGATGAAGTGAGCTCGGTAACTCAGAACTCGTTCTCACTTCTCCTTGATGAAATTCTTTACTTCTTACCTTTCCATCAACCTACCTTCCTTCCTTTTTCCCCACCATATCGTCTGATGCAATCAGTTTAGTCAGTTTAGTGCTGGCAAAAGCGAGGTCGTTTGATCGTTATCTGGTTCACTAGCTCCTCTTCCATCATCTACTTGTCCGTTCGTCCTCCTTTTTCATAAAAAGGTCGTTTCACAAAATTATTCCAAACAGACAGTCACACACGTATTCTAAAATTTTAACATGTTTTCATTTTACTAATTAACAAACAACCTACTCCGCATGTCCTTTCCTCAGCTACCAATCAAAATGGCACTCAAAAATATCACCAATGAATTGATTTAAAATTTTGATTACACAGCATTACTTACGCATTTAGTAATAATCATAACAACAGAGAATGATTGAATTACTGAAAGTTTTGCATTAACAATTTCCCTTAAAATTAGAATTTTAAGGATTTAATAGCTATACACTGAACAATTTCAGAGCAAATATTTAGCAGAACCTTGACATAATAAATATCTCGATGTCATTCTTCGATGCTCATGGAAAAAATGTAATCATCTAAATTGATTCATTATTTATTTTCTATTTAAAGTAATCACACCTGATAAGATACTTCTATAACTGCCGTCATTTATAATCTACTGATATGGATGACAACGTTGAAGATAATATAAAAACGGCCGCCATACCGAAGATTAAATGGTTGAAATTATCATGATTAAATATGTAAACTCACATTTACACAAAAGAAATATGTAAATATAGATTTGTTTCAACTTAAAAATTTCAAATTAATTTTTAAAACTCTTCCTTTTTTATATGAATTTGTATTAAATTTATGTAATTGTGAAATCATTCAAAATTCTATACATTTCTGACCCATTACGATGAATAGTACACCAAAAAAAAAATATTTACTGAATGTTTTTGCATGAGGCATGGGAGCAAAGCTAAAAAAAATTCCACAGAATTGAGCATAAGAGTGTAACGATAATGACATTTCTATTTACGATTCTTCGTTTTAGTATTTGATTATTGTGTTTGGCGCACATTTCTGATCAGATTATTTTAAAGGCTATATTCAATAATGAAGTGTTACGCTTCAACCGTTATTATTTATTTATTCCTGGTTTAAGAGATTTAAACATTAATATTTACCTCTTCTTTCCACTTTTCAAACTGTCTGTGATGAAATATTAATTTCAGTTCAAATGATAAAATATTGCAATAACTGAATGACATGGTTCTCGCTTTCTTGATGAAATGAATTGCAGTTTTATAAAATCATATGTTTTCCATGTTCAAATATCCAGTTTCTGGAAATTATTTCTTTCAAAATTTATTGTTAAAAGTCAATTTTTTGATAATAAGCAAAAGTTCTGAAACTGGTATCCTTAGGAAATGATGCTTTAATGTTTACTTAAAATATATTTCTACATGTGATATGAGATAGGTATTCATTTTATCGAAAAATATGCAGCAAGAATATTGACAATCGATTTGCAGAAGATTAAAAGAATCTGTTGAATAGTACTGGCATCAGTTGATATCAACAACATGATCTTTTGGTCTTTTTTTTGCATAACATATATCCAATAGATTTTGACCAATCACACACAAGTACATTTACTTCACAAATATGGTAATATGATTACATGAATCTCAAGTATTATGTATCATTTAGTGATCTAATAATTTAGAAATATTGTTCATTACATACCTCAGAAAATTTGCATGCTTCGATTGCAGCAACACCACACATATAATCTTGGCAGTCAACAGTGCTTGTTAAAGAGGAATTGGTCGAACGGTTTGATTTTATAGTCATAAGTGTTGAAGATACCACATCTCCTCTCTGCTAAGTAAAATATTGAAAACAGCCAAAACAGCGAAGGATTTCCAAAATTTGTTTAATGCTAGTTAAAAAATTTTCAATTTTCATGGAGAGAAAAGTGAATGCTAATGAAATACAACAGCAAGTAGCATAACATTCCTAAGATCAATAATCTGTTGTTTAACCAGTTGCATTTTATTCTTTACCCAGTTTTGATAGCTTATTAGAACAAGCAATCAGGACAAAAACTAGCAGACAGTTTTTATCAGTAATATGCGCTTAAATATTATCCAGCTGAAATGAATGATATATTGTTGATATTATAGCAACGAGATGAACAGTTTAATCAGATAGGGAATAAAAACATTTCTCCGAGAAAACTACAACTTAGTATTTATAATTCAAACATCGAAAGGATTTGCAGTGCAAGAACTCTTACTAAAACAATTGCAAAATTAATGAAAGTGTCGAAGCATCATCATAAGATTAATTTTAAAACTGCATGCCGTGGCAATAAATGTCTCCGATGGTAATTCTCTAACTGGAATTATAAAAGATAACCAGAAAATTATCAGAAATAACAATTCGGAATATAACACAGGCAAATTAACAAAAAGTGATACTCGAAATATATCTCACAGAAAATCTGAACTTCGTTCCTTCAATATGAAACTATTCTTTATTATTGCAAATTCTTGTTGTACAATCTATTAAAGGAAAGACTTATAACTATCACAAATAATCCATGAATTGTAAAATTTCAGAAACGCTCAAATAAACATTTTCTGCATAATGCTATCGACTTCCGAAAAAAGAGTCGGAAATACTTCGCTCAAAACGCATAATTTTTGCATGCTCCGTGTTATAAGATTTTTCTAGTCTTTTGTTTGAAAGGAATTGAGAACAATGTATTTTCTCATCACGCATTTTAATTTTAATTTATTTTTGGATTCTAATTTTTGATATAATTATAGTTACTTCAGTCAAATCAGTAAAAAAATCTCTAAGCCTTCATTTTCTCAAAAAAAGTTTAAGAATATAAATAAAAAGGACTTCTGTTACATCAAAGAAATAAGATACAAGGTAATAGTGAATGTTAGAATCAGATTTTGATCTGTATATGATTCAAGAAATTTGAGCAAGCGAAACCGATATAAGTTAGTTCTAAGAATTCCGAAAAATGATCTGAGGTTTTAGATTATCAAGATTCAAAGTCTAGAATCATTAATCGTTAGCAACATACTTTCCACATAATTTTCTTTTTTTTGAATTTTTTAAGATATTCACCAAAAAATGTCATAAAGTTAAAAGTTACAGTAAAGCATTTCACTCAATGCTGAAAGCAGCAATGAAGTATAATGAAATGATATCGTTGCTAGACATCATTGATGAAATGAAACAACCAGTTAGTTGAGAAAAAATATAAGTTGCAGAAAAATTTCTCAATATAAATGAACTTACAAAAGTTTCAAGAAACTGTTCATCAAGAAATTTCTGCCATTTTCTTACAAGCACAGAGAAAATGGCAGAAAAAAAGCATTTTTTAAATGTAACTCATTTCGGTTACATAAATTTTATTTTTTTCTAAAGGGTCTTGTCAAAGTAATTTGACAGAGAAAGAAATTTGTGTTTAGTTCAAGAAAGTAGTAACTTTGCAGTCGAAGTAATACAATTCAAAAGACAGAGATGGTAACGATGGGAAAGTACATGCCACCCATGAAATGTTTGGACAAAAACGTATTCAACGATGATCATTTTTAAGATTACGATTTCTAGAGATTTAAAATTCTAGTAACATCATTTGAAATCCATTACTAGAGGGATTTCAAATCCTCATATTTTCATAGATATCCTTTTTGTAACAGAATTTTTGACACTTGTATACCACTTGTAACTCCTTCTCCCGCTCCCATCCCACACACAAACTGCAAGGACTGTATCTTTCATCCAAAACTATGTGGCACTCCAAGGAAAATTAGACTAGATGGGGCAAACGAGAACTACTGGTCAAACACTTAAACTTCACATCCTGCAGTGAAGATTTGAGTTTTTAACTTTATCTGTAAAAGCAATGCAATCAATATGCATGTACAAAATGTCAGCAATCTTCATGAGGGCTGATAGTACAATAAAATCAGTCACGAAACGAAAAGTCCCAGTGGCAGGCAAATTAAAATATACCCACAAAACCCACCATTAAAAACCTCCAGCTTTTACTGGACTGTTTTCTACATAGGCATCCAATGTGTTAATCAAGCTTTTAGCACTCTTTCACCAATGATTACGAATACAACTTTGCTAATTTAGACTGAACATTGATATGATAATGGTGATATGAAGACATCTTTTATAATAGTACATTTTATAAAGTTACAAAAGTATGATAGTTTGTTTGATATAGACATCAAAATCAACAAATAGTAACCAGTATGAAATCAAAGAAAGGGAGCACCCACTACATCAACGCAAATCACAACTGATATGATCTCAGACAAAAAATAATTGCCTGAGACATGTAAATTCCCAAATCTTCAAAAACAAATCTGGAATTTTCTTTAGTGGAACAAATGGCCATATTAAAACAAAAAATTGAAGAATTTAAAGGCCTGAAATAATTGCATCCCTAAAGTTGTCAGTGATAAACACTTCGAAGAAACAAGAAATCCAGCTCGAAAGTACATATTTATAAATTAAGAAAGAAGCATTCCTCATCCGGAAATAACATATCACATAATGATATAACAAAGGGAACATAATTTAACATACTGTAAAACTTCCACCTTAAAATAAAATATTAAAAAAAGGAACTGGAGTGTAAATCAGGAATATAGCCAAACATATCACTCATTATTTTCTAAATTCAGATCATCAATATTGAATGCAGCATCGTCATCAAACTGATCATCGTCTTCGTTATCGCTCCAAGCTATTACTCCCTCTTGATTTCTTATTTCTGCATCTTGCACCACCTGAACATATTAAAATCATCATAATAACATGAAAACTCCAAAAAAAAAATCAAAAACTAGGAAGAATATATGATATTTAATTGACGCTTCAACAAAATTCTCCATTTAAGAAATTAATTATGGAGATAGTTTCGCTGCATATATTGATTTTCAGTAATTCCAGCAGAATTAAGTAGCGCTGCATGGAAGAAAAACACTTGCTTCGGGCTGTGGTTGAACAGCACTTCCAACAACGTCCGGTCCTCCATCTGAAGGAACGATATCTGGTCGAGCACGGTCGCGTACAATGTCTGGACCCATGGCTGCATCCAACAAATTCCCCTGAAGTACAAAAAATTAGCCAATAACATATTTCGAAGTACGAGCTTGAATGATGGCTATGTCAATTCCTATTTACCTCATCTTCTTCGCTGTTTTCAGTAATGTCAGAATTTATATCAGCTGAAGTTGTGACATCTTGAGATGATGAACGAGCCGCTGAACTGTGAGATGCTGGTGAACAAAGGCGTAGTCCCAACACACATTTAGAAGAGTCGTTTGTAACTGTTGCATCAGCTTGAAAAACTGGAGCTGTGCAAGACTTATAAAAAGTTTTGGATGAAATCTGCGACAGTGAACTACTAGAAGTGGTAAGCGATGTTTTCGAGGAATTCAGAACAGTCTGTGCATTTGCGGATAGTAAGGTTGTGTCGGTTGCAGTCTGAGATGCTTCCATAATCCTGCTGTCCAGAACAGTACTTCCGTTTCTCAACAATTCCGCAGCTCCATCTTTATGAAAGATTAATGCACCTGAAACGCAACCTTGTAACAACTTTCAATACTTTTCGTCTAACTTTGTTAGTGAAAAAAAATAAAGTTAATCACCAACCTGATTTTTCAGCCTCCGCCATTTCTTCAAGAATATTACGCTGTGCATTAGTTGGTGGATGCGCTGACGCTTTAATTGGTAACTTCGCTAATTCTTTTAGGAACCGCTCAGCTTTTAGTGTTTCACTAAAATCCGAGAAAAGATTCGGATATTTTGATGGCTCCGCGAGACTTTCACCGATGTTCTGCAACAAAAATCGCATCTAAACAAGAGACCAAATTCCGAAAGAAAACCAAAAAATTACAGATGCAAAAGGAAATACAACAAAAACCTTCTGTCCGTCTAATATCTTACGGGAAATCTTCTCTTTCCATAATGACACAACGCGATCAACCTGTAATATGAAATTCCCAGTTGAAAACGAAATTTCCGAAAAATAGAGAACATGGTCCTGTTTAAAAACAAGAAAAGAAGCAATGAAAAGGGGTACTATATTGATGTTAAATGTGCTTACACTAACCTGAGATGGACAATATGTACGTGCAAAAAACGTAGCCTCCGGAAGGCGGTCGGTCGAAATCAAAATTTCCAAACATTTATCCAAGTCGCCGAGCAGAAGGTATGAAAGAAAAGATGAGTTATGCTGCGTTGAAAGTTGTGCATCGGATGCCAACTTAGATAACTAAAAAAGAGAAAAAATTGTTAGTGAAGTTTCTGCTTGTTTTTCAGTTGCTACAGTTGAGCGAAAGAGCAAGTTGATATGCCATACCTTATTTCACGCTTTCTCGTTTGGCTCATCTTCCAAATATTTTCTTTTCTTATTAAATATAACAACCAGCAGACAGATGGCGTCAAACAACGGTAATCCATATAAGTAGATATTTAAATATATAACTGGTTTAATGTACAAATCCCACCAGAAATACTTACTAATGCAGCTGATCCGGCAGATGTAGCCAACAGTAATAATCCACCATAATCACGGGCCCGACCAAGACATTCCCCGGCCAACATAAGTTCACTCTTCAGTGTAGCTGCTTGAGAAAGCTGTCGCCACTTTTCTTCCGAATCAGCAGTTACGGCAAGATCATATGCCAGTTTTAAATCTCCAAGGGAGAGAGCAAGCTCAAAGCGATGGTCTGGATCTTGACTAACTACCAGAGCTTGCTTTTTGAATCCTTGTTTCTCGAGGAAATGCGCTACACGAGTTCGATGATCACGTGGTATTACGGGTAACATCTTCAAAATTTGCTACTGCTTATGGTAAAATATTTCGAATCCAGAATTCGAAATTAAGTTTCTAAATTCCGGCAAAACGAACATAATAACGACTTTCGGGATTTAAACTGCCAATTTTCAAAAAACTTACAGTATTTGCTGTGTCAAAATCTCTACGCATAACTGCAGTTTGATACTCGAGAACTGATAACAACAAACGATAGGAGACGAAGTTATGGTCTTTGTCACACAAGTATAGCCTGCTTTCCTTTGGAGTATAACCCAGCTAAAACTATGAAAAAACGAATAGACTGGAAAATATTCTGGATTTCACAAAAAAAAGCTATGAGGTTAAAATGTTTTCTTCCAAACTTTGCTGAATAACTAAAGAAGAAAATGACACATTTCTGCTTTTATTCCCCTATTATGTTAATGGTTAATGATTTTAGCATTTACCATTAACATAACAGGGGAATAAATGAGTGAAAGATTCAACTCACTAAATAGAGAGGACGATCCATATGAGCAATAGTGACTATTTCTCCTCCGACATAATAATTCAGTCGATTTAAGTCAGTCGTAAATATGAAGCAATCACCAATCCATATTGCTGTCTTGACACTTTCCTGTACTTCACCTGGAAGAATCAAAAATTATTAACATATTAGCTCCACAAAGTTTATAAGTACCAAAAGTTTCTACCAGACTAAATCCATTTTCATTTTTCCAAAGGTAACTCCTATGCCGAGTATTCACTGTGAGCAAAAAAACCTTATAGGACACACCACATAGTGATGAAATGTGATATAAGAAGCAGTATCAAAAATTTGAAAGCGATATGGCTGAGAATAATGTAAAAAATAGAAGAATGTGGGCTGTTCCTTACAAAGATCTGCATACCAATGACGTCGAAAGCATCCTCGATGCCATCAATATCAGTTGCTGTTACATTTTCTACCGCTTCCTTATTATATTTCAATATGTAAAACGTATCGTCACTAGCAATTGCGACCTACAATATGTTGTACTTCTTCGTATGAAAGAAATCCAATATCATTTTTTTATTGTAATTAAAATCGAAAAAAAAAAACTAGGCATAGCAAACCATCTAAAATAGACTGTTTTAAAGTATACCATTTCAGCGCTGTCCGACCAATAAACGTGTTTGGCTGATATTTCTATTCTACGGATCAAAGATCCTGTCTCCCAATCAAAAAAGCATAAGGCATTCACAGAACGAGCAGCAATTAGTGGTCCACCTTCTATGCCTTCCATAATCACATCAGGACGTAACGTGCGTACCTCCTACAAATCATTAATACTTATTAGAATAGCAAAAGATAAAGCATACCATTATGCACTTAAAAATAAAGTAAACCTTGAAATTCTTGAAAATTTTAATGCTCGATGCTGATTCACGGACTGCATATTCTGAAGGATCAGTACTCCACACAAATTCTAAACCAGAACCAAAAGCCTGGAATATTGAAACCTTCATATTGACAAGATAACTGTGTCATGTATGAGAGAAACCAAACCACAGAGACGTTGACAATTTAGCTTTCAGAATACACTCAAAAAGTGATGCTCACGGACTTGTTAACGTGAATTTTCTAGCCAACCTTACCACCTACATCGTGGTTAAGCTGTCAGTAACTAAAACTTTTCCTGAAACAAATTTACATCAAATATAAAAGACATATTCTTTGAAATACCTTGTTACGCAAAGCCATCGCAGTATAAACAATGTATTCACCATCACCACAAGCAACTACATAACGTCCGTTAGAGTTATGAGCCAATGTTTGGGGGTATATTTCGCATGAACCTACATCTTTTACTGACAGTGAAATACGCTCACCATCTGTAATAAAAACGAAAAATCAAAAAAAAAAATCCGGAAGGAATCACGTTTACATGCCAGAAGTTAAAAAAACGTGGACGAAGCAAATTGTTGGAGAGTATCCGCAGTGATTTCGAGAGAACCGCCGACGAAATGTCAGGACCCCAACTGGAAAAAAAATCAAGGACAAAGAATGGTAGCTGGAGAGACAAAACGAGAAAACACATCGATAAAATTATAGTTTGCTTTAAGCAAATTTAGTTGAAAAGTATAAATTTCCGAACAAACTGAGACAACCTTGTATTTGTTCTAACGTGGCGGCATCAAGTGTTTTCAAATTAGCTTGCTGCAATTCGGAATGCTTAGCCCATAAAATCTTTCCACCTGAATCCATACTAACAGCTGGTTCTTCCCTACCCAATTTTACTGTTACCGAACCTTCATCATAGCCAATAGCAATTGTATTTGAACCTCGCAAGGCGTGAATGCACCAAACACGTTCAAGACCATAATTGAGAGTCGTCTCCAACCTATACAAACATGAAATTGCTCACAAAAACATAAAATTAATTTTATATCACGATACATAGAAATACAATGGATATTGTAACGTACCTATACGTACTGGCATGCCACAGCCTAACTGTCGAATCTTCTGAACCAGTGATAATAACCGGTAATTCAGGATGGAAGCAGACCGCTGATACATTCTGTGCATGCCCATCCAGAGTAGCAACACATGTTTTATTTTGGTAATCCCATATTTTAACAAGACGATCGTCTGCACCCGAAATTAGATATGGTCTATCACCACCATGATAATAATCAACACAATTCACACCTTTTTCATGACCTTCCAAAGTGAAATTTGCTGTAAAACTACCAAACTGCCAAACTTTCACTGTCTTGTCAAGTGAGGCAGTTGCAAAAGTATTGTTGTCTTTTGGATTAATAACCAACTGCATTACATAATGAGTATGACCTGAAATAAATTAGTGGGAGCAATGAATTAAGCTAATACGTCAGGAAAGCAACATTGAAAATTTTTCATCTTTAAAAACATGAAATTACGAAAATGACCTTCAAAAGTTTGCTTCACACTCCATTTATTATCCCAATCCCAAAGTTTGATAAGCATATCATCACTAGAGGTCAAAATGAAAGATTGCGATGGGTGGACAGCGATGGAGCGCAAGTAATCGGAGTGTGCTTCAAACTGATGTACTCGTTCCAGAGTATTGTAATTAAAAACACGGACATGCATATCATCCGATCCTGTTATTATCCAATTTTTGCGCGGAATAAATTTCGCGCATCGCACTGGTAGTTCGCAGACCTGCTAAGTAAGTTTCATAAGCAAAACAGAAACACTATACAAAATTAAGCCATATTGGGTATCTCAACCCCGTGAAGTGCATGTATAAAGAACAGGATATCTACAGCGTAATTTTCTAAAGAAGGTGGAAACTGTAAAGGTTAAAACAGATCACGTTAAATCATACAATTTATGAATTTTAAAACATTAGATTCGTAGAATTTGCTCAGTTCTCCAAATATGGAAACTTTGGAAATTGTTAAAGAAAAAACCTCGAAAGATTTCACAAGCTGCTGATTTTCGTAATTCCAGACATGAACGTTGCCGTTGTAAAGCGCCACAAGCATCCATGTTTCGGTTGGATGTAAATCAACACACTTGACACGATCTGATCTAGCCAACAATTTCTTTTTCACATCCAATCGTAAAGGCATACTTCCAGGAAATTACAATTGATTATTTGTTTGTACATTGAAATAATTCCCCGATACTGCGCATGTTTCTGTCTAACTGAACCTCATAGACATCGTGAGGAATGAAAATTTCCTAGTTATTTTAAAAGAAAAACAATCAATAACAAGAATGCCAAAAAAATCAAACAACCATTAAATTTCCATGACACTTCAGAAACTAATGTAATAAATCTCTTCGAAATGTACGTCAAAAAATCCAGTCTCCTCACCCTCCCTCCGCAACATACCCCTCATCTCACCACAGCCGACATTCCGAACGTCAGAAAGACAAACCAACATCTTCAAATGAAAACGTTGGATCTCAGCAGATTCATATCACGTCTCCTCCGCTGTATCTTCCTCAAAGGAGGACAGAAGACGCACAGATTCCGCTTCTTTAATGGCATCACCGCCATTAAAGTTTGGCGTGGAAGTGATGCATTTTGGATTTCCGTGGAAGTGTCATTTGGATTAGAGGATAACGAATGGTACTACTCGGTGTCATTGCAGAATAAGTAATAAAAGGGGGTTAAGAGTATGTAAATAACAGCAGATGAGGAAGTAATAAGATTCGGGGTAACGTTACAAGGGATTGATATATATCGTGTTTATAATTACTGAATAAAAGAAGAGACAATACCGCTACCGAGTGATCGAGACAATATCAACTCAACCACCGACGACAATAACGGCACCCAGTGGGGAAGGACTGGGAATGTCACAGTAAAACAGCAATGACGTCAAAATACGTTGCTACGTGATGGGTTCAAGGGCGAGTTGCCAGACACACGAAATGCGTGTATGCGTTTATGGGTTGTAGAAACAGGAAGAAGAAGAGTGACTGTAAGACAGTGCATCCCATGTAACAGATATGGCAGTACGTGGTTTTGCGGTATTGGTGAGTCGAGTACCTCGTGGTGCAGGTGTTTGCTGGCGTAGGTGGCGGACAGTTTCTTTTACTAAGGTGGAAAGTAAGGAAGACAGGATATATGATTGATTGGAAAGTATGATATTGTGATGTTTGGTTGGCTGCTTTCAGAAAAATTCAGTTGTATTGCGGATAGTTTTCATGATTATCGATTTGTCTCAGGCTTCGCCGGGTCTTTTATCGTAATGCTCGTAGTTGATGCGCTAATTTTTGCTAGTTTTGAAGAATTGATATAATAAGTATTGAAGGTATTTACAGGTTTGAATTATATACTGAAGACTTAGTTGAAACAAACAATGGTCGACCGTTTAGGTTTGTTTTTATAGCTTCTAATCCAGTGCTTCATATTTCTTCCAGTTTTTCTCATAAATTTGCAACAAATGGAAGTGAAATAGAAAGGAACAACACTGTCTGTTTGGGAGGGAGAATAATTCTTAATCTGATCATATTTGGTAAAGAATGGAACGTGTTGTTCGAATGTGAAGTAACTTTAAAAGAAAAAAGATTATCAATTCTGGCAACAAAAAACTGGTAAAATAGCAGTTTAAATGTGAATACTGAAGTTCTTATATAAGCTAGACCGTTATTTAGAATAATTTAATATATTTAGAATCACTTTCAGTCATATACCGCAAAACCTTAGCTTAATTGCTAAACAAACATTTTCTAACTATGTCTCTTTATATGACTACTTCCTAACTAAAATCTTGTAAATTTTGTTTACTTGCCACTTACTTAAAACAGTAATTTATTTTGCAGTGAACAGTGAAGTAAATACTCGCCGTATTTTAAATGTTGAGGCTTGTTTCGGAAGTACCGGTCAACAGTTAGCAGCTTATGGACGAGTTTTGGTCGGCGAAGGAGTACTGGTGAAAATGTGTAGGTAAATGCAATTATCGAAAGTTCCCGACAAATTTTATTCGTAACTGAAGGTCGCCAATCGTAATTGTTTTTAGAAAGAAACCTAAACCGCGCCAGTTTTTTCTTTTCAACGATATTTTGGTCTATGGAAATATTTTAATTTCAAAAAAACGTTACAACAAACAGCATGTAATTCCGCTGGAAGAAGTACAGTTGCAAGATCTTGAAGATGAGGGAGGTAATGTGAATTTTTTTTCCTTTTCTGCTTAGCCAAATGCTTCACCCTAAGCACCGAAAAATGTTTCCTTATTAATGAAGGTGTCTTATGGATTTTTTAAGGTATAGGAGCGATGGCCAACATAGGTTTCAGAGATTTAAATATTATTTATGCAAATTAATGTTTGATTTGCAGTTATTGTGTATGAAAATTTTCAATAGAATTTATATTAAGATATGAAGAATGGTTGGCTTATTAAGACGAGATTGAAGTCGTTTGCTGTTTTCGCAGCAACAAGTACAGAGAAGAAGGAATGGATTTTACACATTGAGCGTTGCGTACACGATATTCTTACCAGAGGTATCGTATTGTTCGATATCTTTTCACATTTTATTTATTCAACTCAACTGACTGACTGATTTGAAAAGTTGAATTTTGTTCAATAAACGTTAGTGCGGTTCGTACTAAACCAGTCGTGCTAAATTGTTAAGCCTTAAATTGTTCTAGGTGGAAAAAAACCCGCAACTGAGCATGCAGCCGTTTGGGTGCCTGATGGTGAAGCAACTAAATGCATGGCTTGCCAGAGGACACAGTTCACCGTGATACAGCGCAGGGTGTGTCTTCACTAATCCGGTTTCAATGTAGTAGCCTCTTGATGCAAGATTTTTTTTCCAAAATTCTTACTTTCTGAAAAGGAAAAATGATGCTATCATGTACTGGAATATTTATTGTGTAATAATGTCACTTCTACTACGAGCAAACAGAAGGCAGTACGCCACCTGACCGTTTAGTTTGGATCGCATACTTATGCAATCCCAAGGCTTTCAAATACCAACTTTTCTCTGACAAATAAGTATAATAGTAAAAACCTTTCATCTTTATACTTTCAAATTTCTATTTTTAAATTTTATCTATTTGAAACTTATGCCCAATCAAATAGTGCCTGTAGTACAAGACTTGTTTCCAGTAGAGGATGAATGGAGAATTAAAAATTATCAAAAATTTTAAAATAAATCGATGGCTTAAAGATGGGATAGGGTAAAGAAGTGGACGAATTCCAGTAAATTTAAGTTTAAGTAATCCATTACAATTTGGTGCCTTTTCAGCATCACTGTCGGGCTTGTGGTAATGTCGTTTGCGGTACGTGCTCTTCACACAGTTATCGTATTCCTGTGAGCAAAAGGCCTGTCCGCGTTTGTGACACTGTTAGTTTTTTCTTTCACGATTCATGCTTTTCTTTTGTGTTGAAATCTTGATTAATTGTTTAATTAAGTGCTTCGCGAAATTTGTTTCGAAAGATTCTGGACGCTCAAATGCGGATTCTTCTGGACCGGGCATATTAAATGATGGATCAAGTGATTCAGATGATGAAGATAAAAGTGTCACTTACGACTTGCAGGTTTTTTATGGCAATATGCTTTTCCCTAGGATAATGGAATCTCAGTGATTTTTGTCCATTTTTAATTTAGGTGCAGAATTTTTCTTTATCTAACATAATCTTAAATATTCACTCAAATTTCGTGATCCTTTCAGCCTACATTCTACAGCAGAATTGGATCTGGTGAAGAGAAAAAAAATGGACATCCTTCGTAATAGACATTCTTAAAACCCGAGACTGCAATCATTTATAATAAGAGTGTATACAATAATATGGAAAGTATTATCGTTGACTGCATATAATTTACACATCGTATTTTCTAATGATGGTGCCTTAGTCCTTTTTCACTTCTGATGTAATGAAATATTTTGGGTGAATTTTCAAAAATATTTCATTCTATACATAAAATTATGAAGTCCAGATGTTACTGTCAGCGCACGCTGTAGTTTATCCCCTTATAATTGTCTGTTCATGCAGTTTGGCAGTGTTACTTACAGTAGCATTACTGTGTATATTTGAGTAACCCTTTGCTATGACTTGGCTATATCTATGGGTAGGTGGAAAAAACCCTTTCAATGTCGGGGGTATTTATAGCAATGAGCCGACAGAAACTTTCATACTTTATCATTCTTTATCAGATTTTTTACTCGAATGCTATTGCTTGTTCAAAAAAGGAAAAAATGAGTAATGAAAAGTTTGAAACTGATATTATATTTTAAGTTTGATTTTTTTTCAAGGTTTGTAAAGGAAAAGAAGTTCCAAATTTTGGCCGCCAGTTAAAAAGCAGCATTACCATTCGTGTATGAAATTTATAAGTAATTTGAATTTCATCTATTTCTTGCCATCCGTATATGAAAAATTCAGCATTTGCATTTATTCGAAGTTGAGTTATCAGGATGAAAGGATATGTAAGTTTTCACAGCTTTGTTTATAGTAAGATTTTAAATTCCTTGTATCATATATTTAATTTATTTTCCTTTTTTCTTTCTTTTTTTCCCATTCTCACATCTTTTTCCACTAAAATTCTCTATCACTTTCAATGTCTTTGAATGATGAAGGTATAAGTTCCGTCTTTTTTTGCTTTTCAAGTAGATTGCAAGACGGTGTTGATACCTATACCATAATTTCTGTGGCCAACAGTTATCCGAACAGAAAAGTGAAAGAAAGCGAAATCTCCCGAATTTCCAGGATTCCCGCTGAGTAAGAGGGCACTAGTGTATAAATTACATGAAAATGATCCTTAATTTTTGTGATACTTTCGCACTTGTGATTCTTTTATTTCAGGAAAGCTACTTGTATTAATTAATGATAACTGATTTTCCCTGAAAATAAATGAAAATATTTGGTAGTTCCGGATAAGTATGTAGTGGTTGCAAAAACAAACCTATTGAAAAAGTGCATTGTCATTCAGCATATTTCTCATTCCAAGTTGCTAAATTTGGAATGAATAAAACTTCCCTTTTTTACATATAAGTGAGTGACGCCCTCTCTGAATGCGTTGAGATGAAAAGTACAAGTCATAAATCAATCACATGAAATTAGTTAAAAATTTGCCGAATATCGGCACCACTTTTCTGCATCTTGGCGTGGATGCGGAGTACGCTGTAGGTTGATGCCTTTTTATACTCCATCAATATAAGAAAGTATAACTCTCTCTAATGTTTCTGTTTTGGAATGTACAAATTTCTACTTTAATTAACTTTGAAAGGAAGGAAATTCCTACCTTTTTCTGGTGAAAGGTTCGATGATCAAATGAACTATCTAATGGGATGTGTTCTAGCTTATTTTAGTTGATTTGTGAATGGCATAACTTTTTTGGTTTATTGTAGTTTGTCGGGAGGATTGTTTTTGACGGTTTACTGCTATTTCTTTCCCATAGATGGCTAATTTTTTTTAACTGACGAGGAATTCGCAAGTTTGGTTTGAAATAATTAAAAGTTTGTTTAAATCACTTGAATCCAAAATCTCTGAAGGATTTAAATATAGTGTGGGTTGAATTTAGCAGTTGAAATTATAGTTATGTCTGTGGAATACTAACGTTGCAAGAAACTCCCATTCTGCTGGAGTTCAGATTACATCCTCTCGTCATCCAGTGATTCATTGTTTAAATATTCGAAGTGCACGATGATAGATAAGCCTATCTCAAAGTTCGAATTTCTCCGCTACTCTAACATTCTGAGGATTTTGAATTATGAACGAGTTGTCTGCTTGTGCAAATGCGTAGGTAGTGAGCGCACAAGGGTGGATTGAACTATTTCAAACTGACTAGTTCAAAAAAAGCTTTTAAGACTGTATTTTGTTGGGCAAGCCCTCTTCTAGTTGGATAAAGGAGAAGAAGCACAATTAAAAAGCATTGAAAGATCGAACTTATGCAGTTGCTACAGCCACTTCTTGTTCTTTCTCTTTACACAATGCATTCCACTTCTAACTGAACCACTAAAATATCAGCTTCATCTGCTCGGCCAACTTCATCCACCTTTAGCTTCTGAACCACTTCTACAGTTACCTCTTTTTATAATGCTTCGAATACATGTTTAACCTTTGTCCTTAATTTCTAAAATAAATTGGAAATGAGAATATCTTGCAGTTTCTCTCCATGGATAGATTTGTTAAATCTTTCATTCTCCTTCATATATTCTACAGAATTCCAGAAATAATGTACGGAATTGTCTTCCGAAGCGAAGTTAAAGTTGGAAAGGGTGAAACTAGAAGTGTTGAATCAGAATACTTTAATTTCCAAGTATTCAAATTGCTTCAAATAATCACTTTAACTGCTCCTAATTGGTGAAGTTTTCGACTTGTTTTAAGATAAATTGGAAGAATTTTATAATGCATGATTTTTGAAAATGCTTTCGCGATATATTTAGAACGAAATTTACTGTTTGTGACTTTTATTTTTAAAGAAGTTTCGGATAATTGGTCATTTTGAAGTTTTCGCTGATTATCTTATAATGATGTTAATGTCCAAATAATCTTGTCAATTCGAATTTTGATTGTATTATAGTGTTATCAAAATATGTCAAGAATTTCAAATGCTCTTTTAAATTATTTAAAACCCTCGAAGAATATGAATTTTCATTGTGGTGAAGAAGTTTGAGAAATCCAGAGATGGATCCCAACAGGGATTTCAATCACGGATATTATATTCATTGTAATATTTTTTAATGAGAAATTTTTGATTATGGAAATAGAAGAGAAAATAAGAAAGCAATACATAATTTACTATTTCATCTCTTACAAATTTTCTTCTCCTTCATCACTTATCATTTTAATAAATCTACTAAAGGAGTAAAAAATTGAAGTGAATATAAAGACATATAGCGTTATACCTTGATTGCTTCATATCTCAACAGCTTCATACCTAAATCAGTTGTTGCTTAATTTTATTTGAAACCATGTAAGAAAGTTACTTGAAGTTATTGGAATTTGTGTTTTTATTCTCTTCTTTTTCTATTTTCTCAAAAAAACAACCTTCAAACTAATTAAATTCACGTGTAAGTTAGTTTAATCACTCGTTTTCATAACAATTGATTGCAATAGTTAAAAAAATTATTTGATTTCTAAAGTAGACTTTTAACGAGATGAGATCGGAAAAAAAACTTGGTATAAATTTAGTAATTTTTTGAGAAAGGAAGCAGACAAGAGAAAGACAAATGACGATTGAATGAAGCAGACTTTGAAGACATTTGCATTGTTTTCTTTCACGCAAGACTATTAGTAAGTTGATTTTTGCTCTTAAAGTTGGTTCAAAATAAACTTTTTATTTATTTTGGATGAGGCTGATAAATTATAATCACAAGTTTATATGATTTATGTGAAAGGAAGGAATAATCTGCCCAAATTTGTAAAAGCTTTTTTACGCATTAAGATGGAATTTTTTGAAACCACAAAAATTATTAATAAATTTTAATAGCACTAAGAAAAATGGTTATTAAAATTGGGTCTGATTGATTATACATTAAGAGCATTTATCTTCATCTTCTTTCTTCAGTATTATGAAATTTTCGATATTCTTCCTTCAACTGTTACTTCTTTTGGCATCCATGCTATGCGAGGAATTTGCCATATCTAAATCCTTAGGCTTTGTTTCTTTTTTTTGGTTGCAACATCGCTATCAATTTTTGTTTACTGCAAGTAAGATTAAAATGGAACTTGGGAGGAGCTATCAAATTCAATCGATGGATGCAATTTCCAACAGTTAGATCTAATTCATTTTTTTATTTGCTTCATGATGTTTGAGGGCACCGGTTTAAACTAATCTAAAGTCTGCATATATCCGACAATTGGACATTTGCGATAAACTACTTATTTAAAATCAAAAATAATATGAGCAAGAGGAAGTTTTAATGACCAAATAAATTCCATTATTCTTAGTAATGAATTGAAAGCTAAGCACTACTTCACTTCTCAAATTTATCATTTTTCATTGATTCCATTTTTGAAGACTATAAATCTGTGTTTGAAATAAAATCTATAATGCGATTTCTTTCGGTTGATTGTTCACATCTTAATTCCGTTCATTTATTTTTTCTTTTATGTGCTTTCATTTATTGTCTAATAAACGTTTGCTCACGTTTGTCATTATATGATATCATATTACGAAATTAAATTAAAAAATACTATGGTGCTTGTCTCTCTGAATCCTTTAGTTTATTTTCATGCATATTGATCATTTTTTTCTATAATATTTATTTTGGAAAATTTCTTTTCCACTTGTAACAATAATCAAAAAGCAATTCCTATTTAAATTTCATAAAAGTACGATCCATTTGATTTAACAACAAACCCTAATTTGAAAGGGTGATGTGAAAAGCAAAATGAAATTAAAATGCACTAAAATTACTGAATATGATGATATGATAATTTGTTGTGATGTCTTCGCACTCTCTGGACAAGGAGTCGAAAAATTGTAATAAGAAATTGTTAGTTAGAATAAACTGGAAATTGATGAAATGATCTTCATTATCTTGAAATGAAACAGTTTCTTATATTCAATATTAAATGAATTAAATATATTGATGATTCTATATTTTAAAGTTTTGTAAAAAATAATGATGCAGATTCACAAGATTTTTCCAACCATAAGTTCGTCAAGAGTCTTGGGAGATTCAGAGTAAATCTGTGGAAAAAATTATTCTTTATTCTTTACTGTGTTTAGGAAAAAATCAGAAATAATGTCATCCACATCAGCGTACAATCGAACATCATCTTATAATCGAACATATGAAAAACGGATTATTGAACAAGGCCCAAAAATCACCGGTATAGACTCACCTTTACATGTGTCCACTATGGGATCACCACTGCACGTGTCCACCTCCAGCTATCAAGTGCTGATTTTTGTTTACAGTCTAGTATCAAACTTTTCAAATTTCATTCCATTTTTCCAGAAAATTAATACTTGCTTTGTTAAGAAAAATTTTAATTTCAACTTTTCGAAGATCTCAACAAGGTTGAACTCTTCTCACAACATAATTTCTTCTTGAGGAAATAAATTACAAATCTGACTCGAACAAAATTTTCTTAACTCTTAGCAAATGCTTAACAAATGTGATGTTATAGTTCATTAAAAAATTCCCAAAAATTAATGAAAGAAGATAAATGAAATCAGTTTACAGTCACCACCTGTCACACTAACATCGATGAATACATCAGCTGCTGGAACAGGCCTGATAACATCCCATCAGCAGAGTGACGATTCATTTTATGTGCAAATGGATTTATCACAATTTAGACCGGAAGATTTAAAAGTATGTTCTGTTTTAGAAATGTTTTAAAAGTTGATTAAAAATGTTGTATTTAAAAAATTTACCGTTGGTGACCATTAAATTTGTTATAGTTTCAAAACTGATCCTCATATCTCAATACGTCGTCTTTACTGCAGGCTTTTTTCTTTGTATCCATAGTAACACACAGGATTTTCAATCGAAAAAAGATTTTCCCCTTCTCTTTCCTTTTTATTCTTCCAAAAATGAATGTGCGTACGCCAATATGGTGTGTAAATTCGAATAGAATGTAGCACATTGAATTCAGAGGAAGCTATAATCTAAATTACAGAAATAGGAAAGTCAAAAACTTCATATCCATTTTGTTTATTTTTTCATTAATCACAGCTTACAAAACATTTGGCAAAAAATAATGAAGCTAAAACTAAAATTATTTTAAAATTGGATTTTGCTCCTGAATTTTTTATTTACGTTTATAAAATTAAAGTTATTTTGCTCTTTCACTTCATATGAAATGAATTGCGTCATTTTTCTATCTCTTTTTTCTTTTTTTTATCGCTGATCTTTCTGTTTTTGATAGCTGATAGATCTGAAGCTACCTAGAGCAAGCAACATTCGTATTATTAGATTTGAACTAAAACTAATAGGTTTTGAAAAAAAAAAGATTTAAAAATTGAATGTAATGAAATTCAAATAGGTAACAAAGCCATTAACTCAATCAAAATTCAGGTATCAGTGGCAAATTCTTACATAATCATCGAAGCAAGACATGTTGAACGAGAGGATGAATTTGGCCTTGTGGAACGACTTCTAATTAGGTCCATTTTCCACCGAAAGATTTTTTGAAAATCAAAAAAGGAAAAGGAAATATACATAGTGTAGTAGATTTTACATTTTGCATGCATTCAGGAAGTTTCCGCTACCTTCGAGTGTGCCAGCAGATGCAGTTACCAGCAATCTTACTGCAGATGGATATCTTAGTGTTACTGCAACTGCCCCACGTCTAAAGGTTTGTTTTATGGTCAAACTATAATGTAATTTTAAAAAACAGATCATCTATAAATACAATCGTTTTTCCAGATTATGCGTGACACAATGTGAATTTTTAGAATGATGGTATGGCGAGGACAATTCCAATCAAAATGGTAGCCAACGTGATCAAAACAGAAACTAAACCATCAAATTCAACAATAAATGAACAATCACCAATTCAGGGATAGGCCTTGTTTAGTTTCACGATATAATGTTCAGAACTTATAATATTTTATATGCTTTCCTTCTGTCTTATTGCTTTTTCATATTTATGAGAATAAATTGAACCTATATTTTTAAAAGTTTATTAAAATTGTCCAAATAATATTGAAAATCACGAGAGCTTTAGAAATATCAATTTTATATACTGCTGACAGCAAAAAAGTCATCAATTTCTATCAGTTTTAAATGGAACGTAAGCTTGACCGTTATGGATGCATTAGACACCAATTAACGTGACATGCTTAAATAATAAAAACTAACAAGTTTTACTTGTAATGATAATTGTTTCATAATAATAACCGTTATATTTATTGCTGCTTCTATGAAATATTTATTATTAAATAAAAATTCCTATCTGTTTCAATATCAAAAAAGAAAAATTATGCATTTAGTAATGAAATTCCTATTATTTTTTTCAATTAAAATTAGAAATTAAGGAGTTTTTATGATCACACCTTTCTTATCGTTACAAATTGAGTTTCCTTTTCTTTATCATTTTAAATTTTTACAAGTTTATGCATATTTATTAAGATGTTCCTAATTAATATAAAAAGTATAGTTTTTTGCACTTTAAGTGAACTATTGCATTAGGCGTAGTGATTGCAATAATCAATAAAGGCAGCAGTAATGATTTTTATCGGATTTGCCAAAGAAGAATTTTAGAGTACTGTTAAGCTGTAGTAAATTGTTTTGAGTAAAAATTTATTCAGTTAAATTAAACGCACTATTTTATTTCGAATTAAATTAATTTTGATAATAAAAGCCTTCCTTTTGCCAAGATGGTAATGGCAATGGCCTGTTTATTGCAAAAAACGGAAAATGCAAGTGTCGAAAGTTATAGCTATCTGGAAAGGTTTCCTCAAACCTTATATCGGAATTTTTCATTTTAATATTTATAAGATCAGAAAATTTTTTGGAAATTTTTCTTTTTGAATTAGCAGTGATCCACAGATACAATTATTTAATAGCCAGAAGCTATTTTGGCCTTTCTTAACGATTCGAATTTGAAAGACTTAGAAAATATTAAATAAATTTATGCATTTTACATGTACATGAAGTCAATGATACTAAATACCGAAATTGTCGTATTGATATTTATGTAAACATTGATTTTTATAAGAGGACATGGAATACAGGAGGTTTATCTGCGAAGGTTTAACATTCCTCGATATATGAGCTCTGTCTCTCAATAGGGGTTTAGAAAATAGTAAATAGTTGAAAAGGTAAATAAAGAATAGATATTTCAACGAATGACGTAAGAATTGCTAGGTTACACTTTTAAATCCTTTTCATTTTCAAATCTTCCCAAGGTACAATATATATTTTCATCCAAATAAGTAGGCAATATTTAAAAATAAAACAAAGGTACAAAAATATACAGGCAAAGTTGAACGGAAACAAAAATATAATTAATAATCATAAATTTTTGCGAACCGCAAATATCATATCATATCAGTATTATTGGACAAACTTTAGTAAACTGTGGTGATACCGTCATTGGTTAGAAAAATAACCATTCTTCAAATTTTTTATCATAAAATTTACTGTTGAAGATGAACTGTTTTTTTACTCATTTTACATCCTGAAATAAGAACGGGCATTTCCTTCTGCAATTTTCAAACATTTATAAGGCTTAAAAATTTTCTGCAAATTAAAAAAGTCAATGTCATTTCATTTCTATTTCAAACTTTCATTTCTATTTCAGTAAAACAATCTATGTCTGAAGGAATATCCCGGATGACATTGTTTTATAGAGATTACTTGATATTGTTAATGGTCAACAAGCATTTTAGATAGGATTCATGGAAATGAAAGGTCGGTCCGAAGTTCAGGTACATTTGAAATAATTAAGCTTCAGTGATTGTCTTCCATCTGTGTTATCGGATCCGGTATAGCTCTTTGTTGATCAGCTTCATCTCTATTTCCATCTTTTGTATTATTGCCAAGCATTTTGGTTGGCGCCACTGTCTGTTGAATTATTCTACCAACACTTCTTTGTCTGTCTGCAGAATGCGAGCGTCCCACATGATTCTTCTTTCGCATTATGGTGCGAAATATTGGAATCTAAAAATTTTCAATGAGAAGTGTAATGAATAAAAATTTTGAATTAAAAATTGGCTGAAATTGCGAATAGATTTATTGCGATTGGTTCTATTTTTTTTAGTTTCTTTAAGAAATTTCAAAAAAACCTGATCATCATCATTATAATCAGCTCTTGTGCATGCTGGTGAATTTTTGCAGTTTACTACACTGCAAGTTGAATGAATGTGACTTTTCCGTGATTCTAAGCTATTCGATGGCGAGGAGGTCCGTTCCGAGTTTTCCTCTGCAATTGCATTGCAAGCATTAATTTTCCAAAATTTTGATGTTTTCTCTTAGAGAATCTAGAAAATTGGATAAAAATAATTTATTTTAATCAAAAATGTTTCTTCAGAAATCTTTTCACTAATAGCAAACCTTAAAATTACTCATTTAACAGATCTACATTAAAATTTATAATTTAATCTTTGATTTTAAAAAATTTGCATAATATTTGTCCCTGTTTTATTTCATCTTTTCTGCAGAATTTTACAATAATCCAGTAAAGCTCTACCTTTTTCAAACAAATCGTTATCGATAACAAAATCTTTCATCACATTTTGCGGACGCACCTCGACAACTACTGGTTCATATGACAGCATTATATAAATCTTTGGACCGAAAATAAATCCAAGTAAAACGGATGCGCATAAAAGTAGCTCAAAAACAACAACCGTATCCTGCATAATAATTTTCAGTTCAGTTTTGAATTCAAAAATTTGCCTCTAACAAAAGCCATATTGAAAAAAAGAAAAATGAGATATGATTTTAGAAGAATAAACCTTATATGGTGAAGGAATTAAAATATAAACAGTCATCCAAATAATCCATAGAATGACACAACTTAGTGATGATATGAACAGCCACTTTGTTTCCTGTAAAGCCCATAAAGGGTTAATTTTTCTAATACATTGGAAAAAAATAAAATTTATCATAATTATTTGTAGTTGGCTCTTGAAAATAGTAATTATTCCAAATATTTACTTTGTGATTGCGTTTGATATTTTTATTAGTGCTATTAAGACAGAGTGCCAAGAATAGAAGTATAATAACATAAGCCTGTGATAACAGGAATTCGTCATCACCATATTTACAAACTGAGCGTGATTGTCCATCATCCAATACTACTACTGATGCAAATTCTTCTGTTAGCCACCTAAAACAAATAGTAAAAATACAAATTATAGCTTAATTTTTGAATAAATTTCACCAGTAACTCACTTGTCATCACTATTACGTATTTGTAACTTAAAAGTTTTGCAAAAAATTAATTCTTACTTTGAAGAAAGTGCAATTTGAACGCCCATTATGAATAGCAATAAAAGCCAATAGTTCCAATAGCTAATGTGAATAGCATCAGAAAATCCCAATGATTCAGCATTTTTTAATTGTGTTGCTTTGGCAATCATTACTCCAAAACAAAATGCATAACCCAATGGATGCAATACAATTCGAAGTCGACAAATCTTCAATGATTTGTTTTATGGTAGTTGAAAAATTGAATTTTGAAATGATTGAGGACTTGAAAGAAGTAAACGATAAAACTAACAGTATCAGTTGATTCAAAGATGAAAACATATCCAGTGATATAAAGGACAATGACACCCACAAGCAATGATAATCCCAATGATTGATTTCCTTTGATAACTCGGAAGTACAATTTGATTATTGCTAGGAATAGTACTCCCAGCGCTCCGATCAACATTACAGTTATTATTGCTGCTAGTGCATAATTCCATGTTTGCACTCGCCACTGGCCTGCTGTTAACTGATCCAAAATCTGCATTATTGTAAATTTTTTTTAAATTTAATTTAACTTGAATAATGGCAAAAAAGATTGTTGTGTATTTTTCATATGCAAGAAATGCAAAGTTAAAAATAAAACACTAACTTTCTCTACTTTTCCTTCAGTATTAGTTCAAAATAAAATCCTGAAAATAGTTATCAAAAAACTTTTTTATTAACTGATGGAAATTGAAGCTGTCGGAAAGCATCATTTGTAGGTACGCGACGAATGTACGAACCGGCAAATGTACCGAATTCATCAATCACCGGAGATGATAATTTCATCGAATTTACCTTCAAGAAACATCTGCACAATGGTGAAATGCATCGTGACATAATTCTGCAAGTGTAGTATTTTCAAAGATGGTAAATTTTAAACATCAGTGAAAAGCTAAATTTGTTAACGAGTGATATAATCAACAAAATTGAAGAATAATGACAAACTTTGGTTGTGATGCTCCATCCGATACATGATCAACGGCACCGAAATATTGATATTGTTTCGAAAATTTGAAGCCACTTTTGTCCGAGTAGTTTCCAATGTTTTGGTAAGCATATGCACCTAAAATTTCAATCAGTATCACAATTATGTGATGCCGTATGACAAGAAACTTTACAGTAATCTCTAATTTTTTGGGGAATGATTGCTGATTGATTTTAAAAAAGGTGAGGCATTTTGTTTCCTCTACTCTCAACATTCAGAACAAATAAAAGCAGAAAAATAAAATAAACATAAATTTAATGACAATTAAAATGTCGTGTTGGGAAATTCTTAACTGTTTATCCTACCTTCCCCGTCTGGCACAAATTCGTAGATAACAAAATCGTGCTCAATCTGTGCTTTTTTAAGAATTTTCGAAATTTGTTCCCGTCCTTTCATGTAGAATTCGTCACAAACACCAACTTGTTCTGGGCACAGTTGCTTATAGACAGCATCCAACGCAAATAGGAAGCGTTCCAAGCCACGTACAAAGTATCCGCTTTTCGTCATCCTTCCTAAAACACCATTTTTCAGAAATTATAAATCAAAATCATGAGACAATAAGAAATCGATCTGAATTTTTCTATCTGAAAACAAATATTTATATATTAATGTAATTTTAAGGATGCCAGAGATCATTACAAAACTTTGTTAACTTTTCATACAAAAAATAGCTTAAAGTAATGTATTGATCGATTTTTTTACTGTACAATACAAATGTTAATTTGTAAGATGCCAATTTCACATACCTAAACTTGGCAGATCTAATAACTCATCACCAGTACACATTTTGCCTTCATAAAAGTTTCGATTTGCTTCAGATAGAGCGCATTGCCATCGATTTTCAACGTATTCCCAGTACCACTTTTCCGGTAGGCTAAGTGGTGTAATATTTTCTAGCCAAGCACGAAATTCGTCATATATTACATCCTGAAATTAGGACAGAGAAAAGAAAAAACAAAGAAATTCTGCCTTACACTTCAAGAAGTAATAGTAAATATGGACAAAATGTTAGTATTTAGCATAAAATGGTAATAAATAATCAGATTTAAATGAAAGTCTCTTCCTAGCACTAACAAAGTCAAAATCATATACCTTAGGTTGCAAAGATAGGGTGCCTACAAATCTTGCAACATTAAATGGGTCATGTAGGTAAAAGTCATGAGCATCTCCATTGACAATATGAACATGCGGATAAAGGGATTCTGAAATAACTTTCAATTTTCTGGTTGATTAGTAAAAATTTTAAAATTAGATGAAACACTTTTGAAGAGGGTAAAATGTTTCCCCTACTCACTTATGAAGCAATCTCAGAAGTGTTAATTCCGTCCACAAATGGAATTTCTAATCTCTCTGAATTTTATTTCATTTAATTTCTAGAAAATTTAACATTTATTGATCAAACGGCCTATAAGCATCTTAGAGCACTTTGTGATTTTTTTTTGCTGGAAGTTAATCAGTCAGAAAATAGCAACCAAACACGATAAGCAAAGAAATTTAAGTTTGCTAGACAATACCGCTGTCCGTCTTACTGATAAATTGCAAACAAGACAAATCACCAATTGATATTCATACGAAAGACTTCAAATAATTTGTGTAAGCTATACAAAAATATCAGATCTGCACCGAATATGCTTATTTCGATTTTTACATGTATTACAGTATCAAAATTTTTAAAAATATTGCAAATTTTGTTATCCGATTGTACCAATCGCAAGCATTTTAAGTTGGAATTGATTCTAAATTTAAAAGAGGAAACCTCTACGGAGTTTAGCGGTGAAATATGTAGCTGCGTCGGAAGCAGTTGTGAAAAGTATGGTAACATTAGCTGTTGTTGTTGGATCTACTTCTTCTCCATTTACTGCTTTAACTTCAGCTATGCAAATACCATTTTCTCCAGCCAATTTTTCAAACTGTCGATAAGTGCTCAATGATGAATCATCCTGAAATGAAGTGAAGTTTAATCTTTTCCAATTCTACCACTTACAGCTAGCACAATACCGCCTGCATTGTTCGATGAGCAAAAACAGAAATGCTATCAGTTAATTCTTTATAGGAAATATCTTTTAATAAAAATCTGTCCGTTAAGAGCCATTGTTTTTAATCTACAGAAAATATTTTAATTAGTAAATAATTGATAGTATTTAATCAACATATCAATCAATTCTTCAGTTTCTATCACTAAAGTGCAGGTGATTTAAAAAGCGAATGTTAGTTGTTCCGACATCTTTCAATGATAGATTTTGAGAGATTGATGAAATTCAAATTTATCTTTAAATAAAGATTGAAAAAAATTATCTTCTATGCATCCAAATAGCTTTTCATTCCTAAAAATTATTCCTCGAAAAGGTTCATTAATTAGCTTAGTTTCTACATTCTTGTCTTCATATGTCCCAATAAAAAAACATTTCTGTTGCTTGGATTTAATTTTTCCCACCCGTTTTGAATTACTCTGTAGAATTTGGTGTTAACACTTTCTTTAGCTGTATGATTCTTGACAAAAAATGATTGTTTTAAAAAACCGCAAAAAACAATAAAAATATATTGGCTAAAAATTTCAAACTTTTTACGAATTTTAATCCGATGTTATAACGAAATTTTTTCCTGGTATCAAAGTTAAAATATTGGAAAAAATTCTGACCTATTTCATTCTGATAGTTCTCGCAACCACTTTTTTCAGAGCACCCTTTTTCTGTAGTCCAAAGAAGAGTTTCAAATTAAGAAGAAATAAACAGGAATGTGGCAAAAAACTACAGAGTTATAAAGTCTTCAAATTTATTTTTAAAGTTATTTACTCTTCTTTCTGCGTTTAATGTCAGAACGATGACGATATAAATTAAAACCAACTTGATCAGAAACTACAATGGAGATGTATTCCCAAGAAAACTTTTTGAGCAGTTTGAGAAGCGCCACGATTTCTTTCTTTCTTGATGGGACGGCGGAAATTATATCTAATGCGGCATCATGATTTGCGTCCAATGATACCAACAAGCTATCGCCGGATACGAAAAGTCCTTTCAGTGCTTCACCCACGCGACCACTTAAGGCAGATGCATATCCTGAATTATATCCAGAGAAAATTTTAATGCAGCAGTTTTGCCAGTTTGGCAAAACTGTGAACGAATTTTCGGCCAACTTCTCAAATCTGCACAGATTTAAAAGCAGTGATTAGAGGAAAAATTAGAAATAAGGAAGGTATTGAGGTATCTCAAAATGGATTTGCATTTCAAATCTTTTATTAACGATCAAAACCTTAATGCAGTAAGACTAGTAGGATTAGGAAGTGTGAAAATGATAAATAAGGTAAATTAGCAAATAAAGTTGATAAAACGGACCAAAAACAGATCCTGGAACTACTGTGATATTTTGACCACCACCTTGTTCGAAGGTAAAGCAGTAATTTTCTGCAAGTATTACTGTTTCAACAGCTTTTCGTCCCGATGAACATGAATCGATCAATATAGAACCTATGTCTAAGTTCCGAAGTAGGCTTATTTGTGGATGGCGTTGAGAAAAGGTCGCCAACTAAAAAATTTCAGATCAATCCTTCTGAAATCTTTAATGATTCAAAATCATTTTTTAAATCTAATGTATTAAATTTTATCGAAGATTTTTTAATGTGAAAATTTCATAGATTTAGCAAAGTATCTCCAATGATTTACCGTATATAAAAAAGCAAGCGGAAGTGAAATATCTGAATTTCTATAGGACTGACAAGTACGGCCGCCATGAAAATCAAATAAACCAATAATGTATAAATGATGTGGTCGTGGGTTTGGTAAGTAAAACCTCTGAAATATTAATAAAGTTTAAAATAAAAAAAAGATTATCAATTTGCATATGCATTTTAAATAATTAAACACATATCCACTTTATTATCATGCAAATTATGATAATTTAGACAATTTCAATAAGTGCTGGTAATGTAAGATAAAATCGCACCTTTTGATCAATTTTTACTGTGTAGTCACATTGGCCACAATAAGATCGATATGGCGCACATGTAGAATGAATTTTACTTTGCGGTGTAGTCATAGTAAATCGTGGCTTAATTCCAGTTTCATATTCCATTATCTGACAAATTTTGCTTTATTTCAAGTTTCTAAATTCAATGACATTCATTTCTACATACTAATAAAGCACATAAATGAACTGCTTCGTATGCTATTTAATTCTTTTGTTGTTTGTCCAGAAGTCAAAGTCTTACTGGTCTTGAAAGTTAAGCCAATTAAATTTATTTGGTTTTATATAAATTCGTGCGTTAGCCTTAGTTTGATATTTTGTAATTTGTATAAGATCTGAATACGGAATTAAACTTCAAACAAAAATAATAAAAAGAATACGATAACACATGTTAGTACCAAATTTTAACCTTGTTTCAGTTATCATTAAATTGATTTATTCATCAAAGAGTGGTCTCTTCATGGCCATGAACTATTATTAAAGTAAAATTTTATTTTTGAACAAACTTTTTTGATAATGTAATGATTACCTTAACTTCCATAACACCTAGCTGCTTGTTATCAACCATTTCTATTCCTTCGATTACAATCCCATTCGACATCAATGTTGTATTCGATTCCCAGTAAAAATGCAAATTTGTGCCAACTAATTCCGCTGGATCATTGACATTAAATTCATAAATCAATGATTCTAGTTCGGTCATAATTAATTCCGTGCATTTCGGGGATGGTTTAGTACTATAACATACTTTTACTTATTTCTTAACATTATTTGGTGACACTTCTGCACTACAATATGGCTTTAGCTATCTAAAGAAAAGCAGTATGACAATACTTAAATATTAGCTTAATCTATTAGCTGATGGAAATTTACCGACCAAAATGCTATCCTGTTATCATAGTTTATTTTGATCATCACATGCATTACTTCATCACTTTGATAAGCTAATCAGGTGAGGTTTTTGTTAAAGTTACTTTATTCTCTTGAAATTTTGAAATTTTCATCAAATGGAAAATGACAAGGAAGTATTGTCACTATTTCAACATATTTTTACAGCAACTTACTGAAATTCAATTAAATTCACCATAGTGTTAATGCCATTGGTTTTTTCTCTAGTCTAGCAGCAACAGCAGTAAAAGCATAAATGGCTTTAATTATGGATTCGGCAGTTGATGTCTGCTTATAATTAAGTGCCATCGTTTGAATATCAGTCTTAGAGCAGTCATCACCATTATTTGCATTCGACATAGTACAGTTGCACATCTAAATAAAAATTCAAAAAACCAATTTTAATTCTGAAAAAGCTTGAAAAATATTCTGTGACCTAAGAGAAATTTTTAAAAGTTTTTAAAAATGAATGGATATATTCCATTACAAAGGAAAAAAATCTTCGCAAAATAAAAAGTTGAAGAAATGCATCCGTACGATTTATAGACTGCTGAAACGGTCTACGGAAGTGGCGGGTTAAGGTTACCTGTTGCATGAACGAACTGAGTAAGGAATAGGACTGATAGTTGTTGCTTAACAATCGCAAAAAGTAATTCTTGAAATGGGATAAATCACGCTGTTGTTGACGCAAATATATTATCTAAAACAAGGCCAATGTTCTAATAGCACAAATAAATTCAACTTTTTAAAATCTACAGCATAAAGTTGCTGAATAAGCTACCTGAACATCTGAATCTATAACAAACTCTGACGGTTTAGATTGTTGTTTGTCCGCATCCAATTCAATTACAATCCACGTTTTATCAGTTCCAAAATTTTTTCCAGCAAGTAATTTTCTAAGCTAAAAGTATTTTAAATTAAAATTAAAGTCCGCGAAAATTTTTGCCAGTTAAATAAAAATTGAAACTACTTAAGATTTCAAAAAAAAAAATTCTCTATTTCTTCACTCGTATTTTGTTCTCCAAACTAAAATTTAATGTATTAATGGAAGTGTAAAAAAGAAGGAGTCATTTTGTTTAGCATTTGTATTATAGATTGTAACTTTGTTCCCTTTCCACTAATAATTTAATTTTGTTGTTAATATTTTCCACAGTTACATATATGACAGCAACAAGTACATATATTATCACAACTCATATATCCATGAAATCATTACGACTAAAACTTTGATATTTTATTGTTCATTCAAGAATTTAAAAAAAATTTGATGTGCTAATTATTCGAGGAGAAATTGAACTAGGAATGAGAATGAGAGGATTATATAAGAAGACGAAAACAAGATATGGAACAAACGGATGATGATTAACAACATTTGTACAATCTACCAGATATCTTGAAATGGGATTTTTAATTGATACTTGACGAGATCTTAAATTTAAAGTGACACTTTAAAGTTATTGATTCCATTATTTGTAATTGCATCATTATGCTACTTTTACCACTGTCATAGATTTCATTATTATTTTAAGATAAATTGAACGAAATGCTGTGAAATTTTGTTGAATTCCTATTTGCAAAGCCTCTATGCTTTATTGTATTTTTCAAAACATCTTGTCGTTTCATCACAAAAAAAAATTAGACTTTCCAAGATTCATGATAATAAAATTCAACGGGAAATAAGTAGCTGAAAAAAGATTTCCAAGAAAAATTTACCTCCTTTTTGGGCAAAAACGTAAGTACGATTCGGCTGTCTGAATTCCGAATAATTTGCTCAAAATTGGAAGTTTCTGGATAAATTAGTTCAGAAATGAAAATATTTTTCTGCCGCAATCTGCTAACGAGGCGGTTTATTAACTTTTCGTCTTCGGCTCTTCTCACGATTGCCACCAAGTTGTTATTCAAATTTTTCATAAATCTTGTAAATGCCTAGAATGTAATAGTTACAACTCGTGTAACAATTTGAAAAAAATCTTCAAATCTCCGTTTTATTTGATTTTTTCTTTTTTTTCGGAATTTGATTTTATTTACATGCATTGTTCTGATGGAATGACTTAAATTCTTTCTTACAAAGAGGATGAAAAAGCTAACATCGATGAAAACTGTCAGTGTTGGTGCAGTTGTAGCGAAATGAGAAACATTCATTTGTGTCAATTCATCAGCTGCTGCATAATTGTACGCCAACAATGGTAACGGTGTAGGTTGGAGAATTGAAGCGACTGCTTTTGCCGATGCAGCATCTTTCGGCAAAAATAATCCTTAAATTTATGCGAATTAATCATTACATCCTTAAAGCAAATTGTCACAAATGTTTTATCACATGTAAAATTAAAAACAATTCATAGAAACGACTCTAATTCAATTTAGATTTATACCAAGAAGTTGGCGGAAATTCTGATTTCCTGTGCTGCATTCATCAGGCTCGTAGAAACCAAGTGAATCCAAAAATTTGAGTGTTTGCGAAATTGCCTCTTTCGGTTTTGAACATGTGTCACCGGCATAGAAACCTAAAAAAATAACTGGCTAATTTCTCAAGAACAAGCCAATGAATGACATATTTTTTCCCAAAGTTAACCATATTTTTTTTATAAATTCTTTTAAATAGTTTTATAATAAAATAAAAAGAAAAACTGGTAGCATTAACAAACTGGTTTTTAAATTGTTAGTCTTCAAATTTTGATTCCAATGAGTTAGTGCCCATTGAACTGCAACAATATCCTGAACTGCTTCCTCATGTAATTTCACACAATCTTCATCATGTAATGGAAATGCTGCACCGATCTGGTACTGTAACAAAATTACAAGTTATAAGCGTTACCACTTATGAATTTTTGTTGCTTTAAGAATTTACTTTAAATGGTACATTACAAGTTACAAGTTTACAAGTTAAATGGAACTATAATGAAGTTTGGACATCATTACATTTCCGTATATTCGTTTCATTTATAAAGAATGAAATAAAGTTAAGAGTGAAAAGAACGCACTTTGTTATCATCAGGCTGTATTCGGAATGGATCATAAATAGAGCATGATGGAGCTGCTGTCAAATAATTAACAAATAAAACAATAGTGACTACTTCAAGCAGTATGCTAATTCTTTTCATTTTACGTTTACCACTAAGCGAATTCAGCAATTTTCAGTTTTCATTTGCTGCAAAACAATTTCATTTATGGTTTCATTTTTATATTCAGTGATTTCATTTTTATATTCAAGAAAACTCCTCGATTTTGAAATTTAAAATTTTCTATTGGCACATTTTTTTTAAAGAAGAAATGCACTCGCTGATTTATTAAACAAAAGAAGTCATCATAACAAATAAAATTTTAGCGTATTATTTGAACTGTTGAACAACTTTCAAAAGATTTGAGAATTTTTGTCTTCAAAACTGATTATTTATTCTTTGTTAATTATTACAGATACCTTAAATATGAAATAAAGATCGTTATAATTCATCAGTTGATGTAAAAACGAACAATAGATGAAGATCATTTAATGCAGCGAGCAGTCGTCTTTCAAAGAGTTATTGTGAGAAATGAGAGTTTGATGGTAGTAATTTTTGGTTTTATTTAAAGGAGAACGATAAGAAAAAAAGTTGCAGGAAAATAATGATTAAAAAAAGGAAGATGACGTATATAATAAACAAAATTCAAAAACTCTTTTGACGAAATCAACATCAATGTGAATTGATTGAAGTTTTTGCAATTCCTGTTTATAATGATAGTGACGATAATAGTGATATTAGCCGTGTTGACGAAAATTTTACAGCAAGGATAGATTTGCACTACACGATTGATTAGCAGTTTTCAATTCCAAAATTCTAGAAACAATATAAAGTGGCTAGCAATCTTACCGCAGAGCGATGTCGTTGTGAGTGAAATTAAATAATAAAATTTCAAAAATTCCACATTATTAAAACGACGTGGTGACATTTATAGTTGTGAATGAGAACATCTGTTAATAAGATTGATTTTTGAAATTGTTTTCAATCTAAAGTTTTTTTCAATTCATCAGCAAATTTAGATAAGTAATTGTTACGTGATTGGATCTGGATTAATCATCGACAATAATTTTAAAATATTTGTAAATTCCTATGACTAATTTATGCAAGGCAAATTTGAAGGATGTTCCTAGGTCATTAAAATCTAATTATTTGAAGACTGTACTTTTTTTATTGTCTAAATATTTCTCTTTCAAGTTGCACCTTTTCTTTCACCTAACTTCTATCACGAAATTAATTAAAACATGAATATGATTAAAGTTTTGATCATGCGTTCAAGCAAAAACCTTTCAGTAGCTTCAATCCTTTCATATTATCTGCATTTATTATAGTTAAAATATTTGAAAGTTTTCCAGCAAGTTTTATCATCTAAATTCAAAAATCTAAAAATAATAAAAAATGAAAAAATAAATATCCTACTCTTGAAGAATTAATTTCATGGTGGCGATACAAGAAAGAAAATTGAGAGCAACGGGTAAGCAAAGAAGGAAGACGAGGAAGTTTTTCATTTTGTTTACAACAAAAATGTGATGAAATGAATACACCGTCAATCAGAATTGTATGTTCAACGACATCGTCAGATCAGCAAGACTTAGATCTGGTTTTGCTCGGTTAAGTGTTGAACAAGGTTGTTTGATAGTAATATTTCTCATTAAGTGCATACCATAAAGGTTTCATTCATCACTAAACCAAGGACTCTAAGAAGAATTCCATTAAAGATACCAATTTCATCACTTTCAGGTATATCTACATCAGTTTTTTTTTCAATTTTGGGCTTTTACTTCATCAGTTTGATTTGAGAAATTTCGAAATATTTGTTGCATGATCTCTATTTTTTTAAAAAAGAAATTCTGTTTTAGAGCTATGAGAAGTTTTAAAAAATTTTTAGTAAATAAGGGAATTGCTAATAATAATGGAAAATAACAAAGGTCAATTTAGATTTAAAATAATAAGACGTTACGGTAAAAAAAAGTTAAGTTCGATCCCTGACAAAAAAATGAATTTATTATTTTGCTGAACTGATATGCTGATAAATCTCGAGTTTTTCATAAGTTGATAAAAATGATTAGTTACACTTATATCTATTTATGGGAAGTTCAAGATTTCAAGTACCAATCTGGATTTGTTTGCAGTTTTAGAAATATTTCTTTCAAAAATGCTGAAAACATTCTTGCACATTTCTTTGATTTTTTTAATCATATGATTTACTACGTTCAGGAAAGATTGAATTAAATGAAATATAAAAAACTGTAAAGGTGGGATGATTCGAATTGCTTTTCTTTTACTACCAGCAAAAATCAATTATGGCCAATATGTACAAACTTCTCATTTGAATAATTCAACGTGATGCGAGAATATCAAAGGTGAAAGATGCTAAGAAATGGACATGACATAATTAGAAAGTTTAATTCAAATACACTAGACTTAAATATTATATTAAAAATACACTATTTCTTGTGAACATGTAAACATGTGCAATAAAAAGAAAATAATTCATTAAGTTGATAAATTTTATTTTAGAATCGGGTGGGAATAGTGATTGTAAAAATGGTCCTAACAATGATAATAACATTGGACGTACTTTTCGACTTGTTTAACGTTTCATTTTATTCTTTCTTCTCTTTGCTTCTTTAATTATTGCTCAAAAATTGGTTTACACGATATTTGGTTAAATATTCAGATAAATTATCTTTCATTTAGAAAATAAAAAAGTTTTCAATAATTTCAAGGTTAATTAATAATTGATAGTTACTTTTTAAACTATGCTAACTAATAATTATTGACTGTATTGAATGAATGCTCATTGAAATGAAACTAATTTTAAAATGTTTGGAAAGCTTAATAGTTGCAAGTGTTAAATTTCAATATAAATAAGCTATTTATTTGTTTTACACTTTCGATAAAATTACACTGTTAACAGAATTTTAGACAAATGTGGATTTTTATGTAAATTGAACCCTGCAAATAAAACACCATCGAAATGATCCGTACTACGAGGAGGACCAGACGAAATCACATTTGTGTTGATACATGTGCGTGACGGAACTAACCGTTCATTTTTTTTTATCAATAAATGTCATTTTATTAATCGAGTCATAAATCATTGTAACGAGCCATTTAATCGTTTTCCTTAATTGTTTCGTAATTCCGAAGTCGAAAAAACAAATTGTTAAGAGTTGGAAGCTATTTATGCTCTAATTCTCTCAATCATTTCACAAAGTATCACTGAAAACACGGATCATATCAAAAAAGAAAAAAAAATTGCTTTCAACCTGCTTCATCTAATTGATTGATAAATTTCGCAACATTGAATCTAACTGATTGATAAATTTCGCAGCACTGGTTTTTTTCATAACACTTACGTATTAAGATTTTTTTAGTAAAGTAAAATAGCCTACTCAAATTTCAACTTCACTTTTACAAAGCTTATATATAATTATCTCCGTGTTATAAAATTCCTGGATAATCATTTCCAGAAGTGTTCAAATTCAAAAAAAAAAACAGCTAGTTGCTACTTCAATAGACATCAATCCATACCAGATTTCGTGAATCTTCTCAAAAGTAATCATATCTAATAAGACTAGACGTTCTACCCAATAGTTCAAATTCATCAAGAAGAGATATTTTTTCAACTTTATAATTGAATGATATCAGCATCTAATCAAAATGTTGAGAGCCGCAATAAGAGATGAATGTGACAGATTGATGAGACATGATTGGTATCGCATCCGACATCTGAGAACAGCAGTTCCAGGAAAAACATCAGAAATACATAATGATCTTCATCTCTTCTTTCAGGAGGAAAAGAAGAGTTGCAAAAAAACCTCGGAAAAAACGAATTAGCAAACGATAGCAGGGTTTGAATTTTTCAAATTTCAGGTACAGGATTTTTGTTCTGCTGCATACTTATTATAAAGCAATAACAACCCAAAAATTTTTGAAATAAATTGATTGAAAGTTATTATAAAGCAATAACAAGAATTTTTGAAAATAAATTGATTGAAAGGTCTTGATCAACAGTTTGGTTTGTTTTGGTGAATCCTTCCCTTCTTTCGATATTTTCTTATTATACAACCAATTCATAAAACATTTTTTTTTCTTTCCATTTTATGTCCATCTAATCAAAATATTGAAAAAAAATAAACTATCCAAAACAAAAAAAAAAGAA